>QAGG01000270.1:0-17826 GCA_003138045.1 Penicillium sp. MA 6036 | reverse complement strand
TGCCCTTGATGCATCGACGTGCATGTTCGATTGTTTCGTTTCCGCTCGTTCGTTTCCACCCGCTCGAAGACGTCAAACGGCTCATCAACGCGGAGTACAATCAGGTAAAACAGTATCGGTCGGTAATTCATAGCTCGTGGCTCTTGGGTTAGCTCGGCTGTGACTCGGGACCAGACCGTCTCCTTTCCCAGTTCGTAGCTGATATGGCCATTGCTAATCCGTAGGCTCGAAATCACGGGGTCCTTGCCTTACCTTCTCCCTGCACACAGACTTGGCTAACCATCTGGCTGTCTGCGAAGGTATGGCTCACCTGCCATCAAGCAAGACAAAACCACCAGCATTCCCCGGGTCTTTTGGAGTTCTAGTTCTGACGCGAGATGCCAACCGAGGACAATGAGGATCACCCATTGGAAGCCAGTAAATCGATCCACAAGGAGGCTACTCTTTCACGATGTTCGAAAGCTGACACACATCAGCACATGGCCTGCTGCACAGAGTCGACTAAGAGAAGGGCCGAGGTAGACGATCTGAATCTCACAGACTCATCGTCGATGCCACGAGTAGTTATGTGGAAATGATAGACAGCATGCGATCGCATCGGTATAGGGAAGCTCTAGCAGAGAAAATGAGGGCGTCCTGTTGTACGATACGAGTCAGCAAGGCTTACCACTTGGACAAGTTATGACTTACCTGTTCATAGAATTCGCAGAGGGCACGCTGTGTACGCTTGAGGCGAGACGATCAGTGAGCTTCGTGGTCATATGAACTTGCCAAACAGATCACTTACAATCCTCTTGGGCAAAAAACGCACACGATTCATGCCATGTTGTATTTTGGTCCGTCACACTCTCCGGCCGTTGGTCCAAAAAAGCGGGCTCTGGCGCAACGCGCATTCTCTCGGGCAGCATAGGGCGTGACAACCTCACCAGACACAAGCAATCATATAGTTGTGATGAATGAATGTTTCGCAATGCGGACGGCCAGACACTCCGCCATTCATGGAGTGAAGGCGGTGGGGGCGAAGACGCGATGGAGCACGTGTCGTAGTGCTGCCCGCTGGTCTTATCTCCGATCCGTCGATAAGGACTACCCACAAGGATGTTTCACGGGTGGCGATGGACTGCTCCTATATACAATAGCATGAAGATCAGCAATGGTGCTTATGTTTTGAAGTAAAAGAGACCGCAAAAACAAAAACTGATCTAGCGTAGCGGAAAGCGCGATAGTCACTCTCATAACCAGAAACAACTGACGTCTAAAGCTTCCATGCAGCAAGCCTCGCAATATAATATGCGCACCTGCTATTGGCCCGTTCCTTCTTCCCCTAGTGCATCCTGTGTAGTTTGGAGCGATGAGGCCAGGAATGTTGTGAAAGCCATGGCTTTATGCAGAGAACTAACGGGGGTGTCGTCTCGTCGTGGCCACTCTGGTACGATGTCATGGTTTACTGTCATTCATTAGCTTGCAATTCGGCGAGATAATTCATGACCCACATGTTCTGGTGCGCACTATGGACGGAGGGACGGCAAAGAGATGTGGTCCTTATCCCAGTGTATTGTGGTCGAATGTCCTCGGTTTTATTGAACCGTATCTTCCCCATGATTAGTAGAATTCACACAGGTCAGGCTTAGATTCACATACCTGCGACGCGGATATTCACCTATCTCTTGGGAGTACACACAGTGGCTGTACAGTATATCAGCTAGTCGACTGCTATGGCGGAGACATCTGCGCATGGACACCTTGACCATCTAATCCAAAGCTCGTATCTTTGACCGGCTGATGTGAATGGCAATGTATCCGGTAAGAATCATACCTGTATCTCTCACAGACACTGTCTGGCTTGCAAATTCTCGATGTATCCTATAAATGTCAGTACAGTGGAAATTCGGTTCTGGGTCAAAGGGGAGAACTTATCAGGTGACTCAGACACAAGCCAGTTTGGCTTTGCAGAGTTAGGTGAATGAGTTGTAGAGCGAATCGCCGGGGGTAGGGCACGTATTTATAGGCTTCTCGGCTCATCCTGTCGCGAAAGTGCGCTGCTTGGTAGAACGCGTTAAGGGACAACTCTCTTAATTGAGGCCTGTTGAAACCAATTTCTTCTTTTTACCGCAATTATTTGCAGCGACATTTCTGATGCCTTAAGATGCTCAGTGAGAGCGACGAGCAAGAGTCGTGTTGAGGAACAGGATGCTGAGTCGGTCAAGAAACGTTGGCTGACTGTTGAATCCTTCACGGCTCTCTAAAATTGAGGCACTGAGTACTATTCGATCCGCAATAACAGGCTCATATTTCTTGTTCTGATACCTCACCCGTGAGTGACTCAAGGTTGAATCACCGAAAAGCGCCTACAATTTCATACTCAAAATCATGGACTTTTTCCCTAGCCTCGCCCTAGTATGGTATTGGTTGTGTTTAGGTCTGTCCGACCAGACTGCGGAAAGCGAGGTCATAGTAGGATGTGTTCGACTTGTCAACCCGTTGAAGCTTAGCTCAACGTTGTCAACACTCAATTTTCGAACTTGTGGCCATGAAAATGTATTTAAAAAAAATTTGGTTTCTCTTCTGAACTTCTTTGTTTGATGACGATAAATTCTATAATATTCCATTCGTCAAATTTCTGAGGCGTTCAACGAAAGGATAGAGGTAATTGGAAAGGTGCAGCTCCCGTGCCAGAATTTAGCCTCGAGGCACTAGAAGAGAGACTCAAAGGTGATGGAAAAGAGGACTTTATACGTTTCCTTCGGCGAATGCTATGTTGGCTCCCAGAAGAAAGAGCGTCCGCCAAAGAGCTGCTTTTTGATCCTTGGTTAATGCGTGGCCTCTTTAGATGAGACCATGGATAGGTCACATCTCATCACACGCATTCATTTATCCATTCACCAATGGTACAAAGGGATTAAGTAATTTCTTATTGTATGCGATAAATTCTTCCTTGCGTAGTCAGACTCATCGCTTCAGTCGGCGATTGCAAGGCACTCAGACTTAGTCTACATTAGGATATCTGCATTTTAGAGCCGATTAACAGAACCTCACAATTGTTTCGGTCCTTGTAGATGGTACAGCCATTGCATCGCTACGACTGAAACGGAGTGAATAACTCAAAAGAGTGGCTGGTTTTGGTAGTCGAGGCAATTCGACTTTGAAATGCTATTGCTTCATCATTCCAATTCCGATTTGTCTGCTACATACATGTACTCTCTGACTACTCTAATCACTATTGCAGTGACTGGAGATCAAGATGCAGCTGGCTTCCCCATATTTGGTTTTGCTTGTCGAGTAGACTCATCACCCACAGGAAAACGTGCATCTCATCTCCGCACTGAAAATCTTTATTCATGGACTGGTAGACTCGAAGCTTTGCAAGTCCTTAGAAACTAGTTCTTGGTTACAAAACGACTAGATTTGCGCGCTCATTTTCAAAAACCAGTTATTACAACAAAAAATAGCCAACAAGGTCATAGGAATGGGCAGCCTGTGAGTCATACAGCCGCTCCTCATCTAGGTGATGGTTGAGGACCTATTTTGCGTGAATATTGACCAATCTTGGTGGTTGTGAAGGCTCCAAAAGCCAATCTCAAAAACATGCGAGCTGCCCAGTGTTCACATAGCCTCAGGAATTCGCACCTAAGTTGTAGACTCTCTATTCCCATTATCAGAAACTAAGTCACGTTCCTGATGACTGCTCTATCAGCCCCGGGAATACACGCCTTGGCCCTGAAAGTTCTCTTGTCCCCAGGGGCTTTAGTACTGTTTCTGGGGGCAAAGATGCAGCTTCTGGGAGCCACGTAGCCCCCAGGAAGTGCAACGTAGCTTCTGGGGTCTAGTGCTTTCACCTCAAGGAACCAATGTAATGTTCCTTAACAGATTTACCAACTGCAGGAACCTCAAATGCGGTTCCAGCTTTCGGGGGTAATCGAATGACGCAGATTTATCCGCAGGTCTGGCGAAGGTATCTTGTGAGGGTTTTCCGCGACCTTGGAAGGCAGAGTATCGACTCTAGGATCCAGAATTAGGACTCCAGAAACACAGAATCTCCCAGATCTAGCCGGTGTATTCCCAAGGCCGGTTTGTATTCAGTCAGGAACGTAATGTGAAGATCCCTGGGGTGTGAGAGGATCTCACGTATACGTAGATGAATAGTCGAGAAAGCTATAGTCGACTCTAGATACAAGACGTAGCGCGAGGAAGCAAAAGGAAGGTAGCTTCCTCGCGTTCAAGGGGAACCCAGATGCAACACGTGGGTCCCGCGCAGATCGTATCTCCATCCGTCCTGTATGCTTCATGTATATCTGACACTAGAAGCTAAAGAGGAGTTCCCAGGGGATAAACTGCTCCTAGAATTGCTTCTGACGCTTCCAGGATTGGAATATTTATCCCTTGAGACTAACAATATTTGCCGATTAAATGTATATACGAAAGTGGACGCGTCCAGATCCTCTGTCCATGTTTACTCAGGCCAGCGACATGTTCGCCTACATGTCAGCGTTCGCTTTACCTAAGGAATTGCACTGGATAGAGTTTCGACTAGTCCGATTTGACCGCGAATCTGGCCAGGATACGGGAGAGCATCTGTTCTTCCTGCCCCGGGTTAAGATAGTCACGTGGAATCTCCGTCGGGTACGCGGACGGTTGCTACTCGAGTGCTGATAGGCGATCGGATCTAACACTGACTCAAGTTTCTACTCACTCTTTCGTCTCGCACCGGTTTCGAGGCGCACTGCACTTTCCAACTTTAATTGTGCCACTTATCCCAATACTGCAAGACTAGATGGCTCCAGAGCCAGATGTTTTCGATGATCATTATTCATACCGGACAGCACCCGGTCGTGGACGCAGCCGTTTCAATGGTTCATCCGGCGATGCTTCCTAAGTTGGAACTGTCTTCGAACTTCCCCACTCCCCTAGCACGGCCGTAATTTGCTTGAGAGAGGCCGGCTTTCGGAGGAAGACATTGACACCTGCCGCATAAGCTTCCGAGATATGTTCATCTGATCCTAGGCCAGTGAGGGCGATGATCCGTGCGGGAGTCACAGACTGCCGCTTTGTTTCTATCGATCGAATCTCTCTGCTTGCCTCAAATCCGTCCATAACAGGCATAGACATGTCTATTGCGCGTTAATTGTTAGGACTTGCCCGAAAATATTGCAGACTGGAGGTTAAAAAAGGGATCACTCACCCATGAAGATATAATCATAGCCTTGCGGCATTTTCTGCACTAGTTCAACGGCGTTTGCGCCATTTACAGCGCAGTGCAGGACTTGCGTTGGTATTTTTGACATGGACTTTTTGAGGAGCGCAAGGTTTATAGCGTTGTCCTCTACCAAGAGGATTCGAAGACCATCTTTTGCTTCAGTCGGCGAGGAAGCATGGTTGTCCTGGTTATCCAGCTCAATCTGAACTGGCAAATTAAGGTTGGCGATAGTGGGCTTCGTGGCTTCTTTATTTGGGATAGATGAGGTGACCGACGAAGGTGGGTTGATTGATTTGGGCCGTTCTTCATGCTGCTGGAGAAGGCCCCTTTTCGTCCGTAGTTCAGTTGAGTCTGAATCCAAGTTTTTATCACTCAGATCATGATTCGCTGTCGTATGGGACGTATGGGTTTTGCTTGACTGTAAGTTTTGAAGAGAGCCCAAAAGTGTTCTGGCTAGTTGGTGAGGCCCACAGGGGAGAGTCAACCATATTGAGTTGATAGGTTGCTCTGTCGCTGAAGGTGCCGTTGACTGTAGGCTAGGGCCTCGATGGGACAGGATTAAAATTATGGATTGACGATATGCATCCGGGAGTTGATCTAGATGACGCTCATCGACGACCACCAAGTCGGCTGCTTTAGGAACAGTATAATCTCCAATTGTCATGCTGAACCAGTTGGTCAGATATTGTTTGATCATATGTGATGATGACGGCTTGCTGGATTGAAAATTGTCGCCGGGGTAAAAGAATGCTCTTTTCCCTTCGAGCTTTGCGGTAACATGGTCGATAGATGTTAAAGCGGGTGATGACAAGCCCGGGACAGAAGATTGGGTTTCAGAAGCTTTGTGCTGTTGAGAGTATGTAAGAGGGAAGGTCATATTCACCACAGTACCGACGCCGGGTTGACTTTTGATTGCAATGCTTCCACCCAGCGAGCGAAGTATACTTCGAACGAGTGATAAACCAAGTCCCGCGCCTGGTGACATTGGGTTCTCTTGGGAAAACGGGGTGAAAACATTAGAACGAAGGTAGTCTTCTGACATACCCCTGCCAGTATCGGAAACTGTTACCAGGAGAACTGGGAAGGCGTTCTTTGAAGTCTGAATCTCAATGTGGAGCGAAACAGACCCGGATTCGGTGTACTTTAGCGCGTTTCCGAATACATTCATGATAACGCGCCTCAAAGCACCTGGCTCCAATACATAAAGCCAGTTCTGGGGTGCAGCATCAAGAAACACGTCCACTTGTTGGCCGTCGGTAGTTTGCGATTCACCACTGGCATCATCTATTGGATCCAATTGCCATGGTTGAGCAGACGCATTGCCTCCATTCATGATGTTTGACAGGGCTTGTCCAGCGTAGACGCTTTCAACAATCTCTTCAACGACTGCAAGGACATCTACAAGCTTGACAATGTTTAATGACTGCGGTCGACCACGTTGGAGATGTTCATGGGGCGAGCAAGCTCTCGTTAGCACCCTCTCAAAAGAGTTGATTTTGGTGAACTCCAAGATCTGCTCAAAGGTTTCAAGGAGGGTTTGACCACAAGCACGGGTAGTATCAAGAAGCCGTTTACCAAATTCTGAATCCACATGCTCGGTGAGTAATTCGTTGGATGCTAAAATGCCGTGCAGTGGGCTTCGTAATTCATGTCTTCCAAATTCCGTGGTTAGTAATGTCCATAGCAAAGTAAAAAGATAGAAATTGCCAGCGGTACTCACGACATGGTACTAATAAAATCACCCTTTTGCTTGGCCGACTCCTGACTCTGAATACGACTATGCTCGACCATAAGGGATGAGCCAAATCCAAAAAGTCCACCTAGATCGATATGTGCGCTGAACACTCGAGTCTCCGTTCGACTCCAACAAAATGCCCCACCAAACCACCGCGAGTTAAGAGAGTCCCATAGGGGAGCGAAGATAATTCTCGTCGCGTTGGGAAAATTCTTCTTCATGGACTGGAGGTCCCTTTCGCGCAACGGCCTGAGCGACTCTGGACGCACGGACAGTGGAGGTTGGGAGGAGTCCCGAATATCCTTCATGCTCCCTGAACTGGATCCATCTTCATCGGATGAAGTGGCCACTCCATGGTAATGCAAATACCATAGCCCACCGCGCGGGTGATGTCGTATCATTCGGCGTACAAAATTTGACTCCATTTGTGATGCGGGATACGAATGGAGTTCTTCCCTCGTTTCATGGAGTTGGTGATCGGTGTCTGACACAGCCCATAATTTGGCCAATTTTTTCTCCTTTTCCCCGTCCGATTTATCCGAAGGATCCTGGTCGATATCGTCGACAGTGCCGACAATAACCACACCACCGTTTGAGCCCAGATCCAGGCTTTCTCGCATGATGTTGGCAGCACGCTCAAAGGTCCGCTGTGCTCTGTTATTGTTGCGATCTGGGCGCGTTTCTGTCTTCGATCGCGGTGAGCGTTTGCGAGTATGAGATAGAATGATGCCAAAAGGCACACCATCAGGAGCATTGTCACTTTTCGGCTGAGTCGACGAAAGTAGTTGTGGGCTTCTGCTTCTGGCCTTGAACGTATATTCGTCAGTCTCAGCGACAGGGGTTTGCAGGGCGCGTGGTGTATGTGATGTGAAAGAATCGAATCGGCCGAGGCCGGGCCTTGTTAAGTCGCGCGAGGTATCCGAGCTGGTCGCGCCTTGCACAAAATTATTCAAGCCCGCCAATAGCTTCGTCAAGCGATTTGCCTCTAATGACTGACGGGAAGTCTCCAGATACTCCATCACCGCATCCGCGATATTTCCAAGTATTTCTTTGTGGGAATCGCCCAAACGCTGATTGTTTCGAGGATCAATCACGTACAAACTACCAATATTGATCCCCTTTGCGGATTTCAGCGGTGTGCCGGCGTAGAACCGGAAATGCGGATCATTTGCAACACAGGGTAGACTGGAAAAGGTCGGATGCTGCTTTAAATCCTCTACGACGAAGAACGCATGCTTCCCATCCGAAGGATTCAAGGCAATGGTTTTCTGTAACCGCCAATAAAATGTCAGCTTTCATTCGAATAAAAAGGCATTTAGGAGTTCGCAGGCTTTACCTCGCACAAAGTTCCCGCAACGGGTCCTCGCGAACAGCCCACCCAGAGACCATCGCCATTTCCGTCATGTCGGTCATTATCCACCAAATCCAGCGACCGTGACGCTTCCGCTACCACGTAGTTTGTTTCCCGATCAATCAAACTGACGATTATGACTCGGGTAAGTGACTAGCCTGAGGATGGATGCCAATGTTTGCGCGATAAAAAAAAGTGTAATGAAATATGTACTTAGGCGATCTTGGGGAAACTGAACCATTTAATTGAGACAAAGGTGTTTGTTTGGGGAAGTTCCTCCAATGCGCGACAGAGAAAAATAATCGTACCTGATGACTGTGCGCTGAACCCCCAGCTTTACTGCGGCCAGTTGTGCCAGGGCCGTCAACACCAGATTTGGACTTCTTTTCTGAGTAGTGGAATATTCGGAGGACCGACGCGTGCGCTCGCCGGTCGGCATCAGGGCCGGATTTTCTGGCTGAAAATAATGGAACAACTCCCGCGCGCGTAAGTCGGCATCGCGATCTTCCTGCTGCGCGCTCATCGTGCTGAGTTCAGTTGAGATCGCCAGCAGAAGGAGTGAAGGGAGCACTGCAATAAGAACTAACAATACAGTGGAATATAGTGAGTGGTAGAGAGGAGTTGAAAACAGCCCGCACGGGAGTGAAATAAGTGAAAAAACGAAGGCTTTGAAGAACGAAGCGGCTGCGAATTTAGCAGATGACGTCATGGGGAACTGCAAAACCTGTCTGTCTGTCCGCCGTGCCTTGGTCTCAACCCCGAACGCGCATTCTTCGAGTTAGCTTAACGGAGACAATTAAGGCTCCGAAAGAACTAAAGGAATGCGAATATGAATATATGGATTTTTTATTCGCGTGAATAAACATATTATTCATATTCGCATTCATATTATTCATATTGTGAGATTTCTCCGCATTAATACTTTGTCCGGTACGGCGGTTATCGTATTACCGAAATGCGCGTAGTGGTCGATTTTGTCGGATTGACGGATACTGGTATGTACTAGTATTGAGGTGTCCCATTGAGATGCATTGATTGTTCTATCTGGATCTTGCTGTTGAAGTGTTATCAGATCTCAGGAGTCGTTCCTAGCGTGTTACAACGCTGGTATGCCGAGCGTACCCCGTTTACCATACAGAGACAAAGAGGGAATGGGTACTTGATGAATAACCCTGTCCTTAGTGGTAAAATACCACCCCTCAGTTCGACATTATCTTTCGGAGGCCTATCAAGCAAAAACGAAAGTAAAGACCAGACGTAGAGAACCCTATTCCAAAACGTAACGAATACAGAGACAACAAAGTTTATAGCCAGGAACTAGAGGAAGAATTCAGCTTCAGCGATTAGATACGCGACTGAATCTCAAGTGCCAACAAAAGAGGGTCGCAATATTACTAGTGCGCCCGAGGAATATTCAGCACCCCTTCTGCCTGATGATCATAACTAACTAGTTAGTGACTCCTTGCCCCTTGACTAAGCGTAGTCGGTGGTCTGAGCGGAGCCCGGATACGCCCGCAACTTCCGGCCGCCTACCCGCGCCCGAACTTTTAATCAACCGTGGTTCCCACCTTCCAATTCCCACGAAGACTACCATGGCGGAAAAAAATCGCCGTCGTAAGCTGGTCATTGCAGTCCTCGAAAACCCGAACTCGTCTAACCTTGGCTGGTAGGACCCTGGCTTCTACAGTCTGACAAATGCCTGGGAACTCCAGGACTTTCAGTCGTGAGCGCCATCGAAAGTGATATGTCCACGGTCGCATTCTCATCACGTTACTTGACCAGGGAAACCACTTCCATCGCCTCGACCATCGCGAAGGGCCGGCTGGAAAATGGCAGAAGGTCAGGCAATTAGTACTCCGGATCCGGATCGTAAGATGTTACAGTGCAGATCTTGAATGGACGTTGGCGTTTCTTTTTTCCTTTTCTAAAAGTGAAAAGGAAGTAAAATTGTGCAAGTCCATAGAGGGTGAGTGGTAGGCGTACTCTTCCGCACTCTTACACTTTACTTTCGTTCCCTGAATTCTAAGGCGATTATTTTGATCACGGCATTGAATAAGGTTCCTGAATATTGCAGCCGTAGAGATCGTCGATCAACGGTGATCAACTCTGATGACCTCGGACAATTTTCGTTCTAAAGAGAGACCTTTCTAAAGAGAACCAAATGCGAGATCCCAATATTGGTGCTATTTCATCTACCGGATACCCCGACCTTCCCCTTATAACCACGTTCCCTATGGTAAATAGTCGGAATATTAACGAAGACTCGGTCTGCTTGAAACCCTTCCCCGGGTCTGGGCACATGAAGATCATGAGTATAGTCCATATCCAAGGGTCAAAGAACGTGGCGAAGGATACAAGCACTCTGTAGCCTCCGACGGTACATATGAGCCCTACGTATCCTGCTCAAGCAGCTTTTTCCAGGAAATGGCCGAGTTCTCTACGTCCCCTACATCCCCTACATCGACTGTCTTTGATCATCAAGTATATACTTATCAAACTCACCGCGGCCTGGACGAAATTTGGCATATCACTGTTTAAGCAGATTCTTTGTGAAGGTGGCATTGATATACCTAACAACACCACCGAGAGCCATCCTGCTGTGCGACCTCCGACAACCTATCCTGTATCTTCTACCCCTAATCAGCGCTCATGTCATGTCCGCCTTTGGAGGAATGGTTTAGGCGCATATCTGCTACAATTAGAAGTCAACTAAAGTGCCACTTGAGCGGATATCACCTCATGACAGTCCGTCGCACATGATGGCGGAGATGTCTTTACCAGATCTGGCCAGGATGGCGCTTGCTAACCCCCGATCGGCTTCAACAGTGTGCTCTCGGCACCGGAGCATACTTGATCGCATGAACCTGGGTATTACGCCCCAAAAAGCAATGGCAATAACCCATCGCTTTGAGTGCAGTAGTGGATGCTGGTAGATGGAAGACGGGTGGGCAATATAAATCGTAGTTGCTGACGGGGATTATTCACAAGGTTCCGACGGCTCCCAATTGTAGAAGGAGCCGATCGGATGTTCTTAAGCCAAAGAATCCTAAATTGGTTATCTTTGTTGCGAATACACTTTGACTATCGCGAACGTGCTAGGATGTAGGCATTCTGCAGTAGAGTAGGTTTGAGTGACTTCAATCGCCGCCTGAAGGGATAAATTTGACTACGCAAGGAACTAAGGATCCGAAAGGAATATTACTGTTCATGAATATTCATAAATATTTGCGAATATGAATAATAAGAATATGAATATGTTGAGATACGTAGTTTTAATGTTCTTGTTTAGGTTACTATCAAAAGTGGGAACCCAGTCTATTTATTGGTGACCTCACCCAGTCAAGGGGGATCTGGAACGCGTTTACTTTGGCCGTGACGGGTCACCTGTCGTTGCGGTCTTAGACCGTAGCGTCAGTTAGAGCCCAAATGACCCGGGCCAAACTAGGATGGTGGAGGGGACGGTGGAGGAAGCAGTAGAGACAGTGGAGCCGGCGAGCCTGTCTGGAACTGGTGATTGAGCTTGTACAAGACAGACGTGTTCGTCGTGAAATACACCCTGAATGCCTCCGAGGTCCATCTCCCGAGCACCTGGAACTGGTCGTCGAGGATCCCACTATCATGCGCATGTTGAGCCGCACCTTTCCGAAAGCTGTGGCCTGAGTAGCCGTCCGCGTGTATCCCAAGTGCTCTCAGCTTAGTAGATAGGGTAGAGAGGAAGTTGTTGCGATTGAATGGTCTTCTGTGAAAGGAGAACAGCGGGGCATCGGACGCTTCGGGGTCGAGAAGTAACAGCCTCTGAAGCGCATCAACCGGGCAAGCTCCGTCTCGTGTTTTCGCAAGGATGATCTGTGCTCCTTCGTGGCGGCGGTCCGTCTTGCTCCGCTTGAGTGTGAGTTGCACGTGATCTAACAAGGACGAGAATCCGAGTCGGAGCGCGTTAGCTTTGTGGCCAGGAAAGTAGGACGTGTGCCGAAGTCTTCTGTCTTGTAGGTAAATTCTCCGAGGCGAAGGATCCCAGCAAATGCTACCCGGCAAGCGGTTGCGAAGTTTAAGTCGTCTAGAAGGTTTGCAGTCATCTCTAAAGACTGTGACGGGAGTGTGGCTAGGCCTGCGGATGGTTTCGTAATTGTGTCACGCGAAATCGGCTTTCTGACCCGAACTTTGCTGATTGGGTTGAGTCTTCTCGCGCCGTCTATGAGGCGTCGAAAGTGCTTGTTGTCGAAGAGTTTATCCTCAAGGAAGTTGTCAATATGGTAAGTTCGGAGGGCGGCGAGGTCGGCGAGTGCGGTATCGGGCTTGACGGCCTTTTGGTTTGAATTCCCCAGGAGTCGTGAAGTTAGCCAGGAGGTTAACGACCGTGTTGAGACTGGCCAAGCCGAGAGATTTTGTAGCGCACAGTGCTTTTCGTAATTACGTTGAAAAGAGTGGTAGACGGGACGCGTGCTAGCGCTGAGGCCGTTCTGGGGCAGTTTTAGGTAGCCTGCATTGAGTTGAGGAGCTCGTGAAGAGAACCACACGGGCGGTTCAACACCGAGAGGTCCTGCCAGTGGGGACAAATGTTAGCAACCTCTTGACAGTTATTACGCGAGAGGGCATCTGCTAGTGTGTTTTCCCCGGAAGGGAGCCAATGTGGCACGATTTGGATGTCTCTCGCCGCCGCTAGGATAAGTAGGCTTTTCAGAGGTACGTTAGGCGGACCATGAAGCAAGCCTTTACTCAGTCCTGTGTAGGCTGTGGAGCTATCAGTGTGGATAACGAGAGTATGATGAAGCCAACGGTGGCTGAAGAGTAGGAAGCCTTGTAGAATGGCGTCTACTTCGGTGGTATTGATGTGCGCGTGCTACTTGGTGCGCGTGTGCATCTTGAGCAAGGGCCAGTGAGGCAGCATTGCTTGGATGAAGCTGGTGACAATGGGCCAGCCAGCAGTCTGATAAAAATTTGGATGAGAAGAAGAAGAGCCCCTGGCCTGTGTTGGAGGCACCTGTGTAGAGATGCGTGATAGAGCGGCGGCAGGGGTCAATTAAGAGTACGTCGTTGAAAAGAGACAAGGAGTCCCTCCACCATTCCAAATCATCACGTACCTCGTGGGAGATACGGCGGCGCGCGCTCCTCCCATGTGGGAAGGCGGTTTGGAAGGTGTATAGAGACTGTAGCCTTGTCATCCCAAGCCGGACGACTCTTGAACAGAAGGCTAATGAGCCTATGAGACGCTCTGTTTGCTTGAGGGAGAGACTCGCTGCGCTCAGGGCAGCTGCGGCGTCCAATGTGGCGCGGCACAACTTATCTGGTGGCAGGCGAGCTTCCATTGCAATAATGTCGATCTGGATACCTAAGACTGTCACACATGTCCCTTGCTGGTCCTTTTTTGGTATTGCGGGGGATACGCAGGTAGTCGGTGACTCCGTTGTAAACCTCATCAAAGGGACCCATAGGGTCGGACAGTGAGGAAGACCGAATGATTGCGATGAAGTCGTCTAGGTAATGATTGATATAGAATATAGGAAGGAGGCATTGGAGTATCCAATGGGAAGCCTCGGCGAAAAGGTTGAAGAGAAATGGGGCCGTAGCGAGGCCGAAGGGGAGACAGCATTCGACATAAGTAGAATCGTTCCACTGGAAGGCAAGGAGATGCTGGTTATGCTCAGCAACAGGGACTATTCGGAAGGCGTCCTTGATATCCCTCTTGATGATTATGCAACCTGGGCCAGCTTGTGTGACCTGCTTGTAGATATCATCGATTGTTATGCATTCGATAGCTGACCAGGAGTCCGGCATGCCCTGGTTAAGGCCTTGTCTAGGGGGCCAGGATAGATCATGGATGCGGCGCCATCCCCAATCGTGCTTAGGGGCTAACCCCAGCAGCGAAACGAAGGAGGGCGTACAGGCCAAGCTAATGCGACCGAGGTTGAGGTCCTCTGCTAGTTTGGCCGAGATCATTTCGGGTTCGTGTATGTGATGGTTGGAGGAGTGATAAAACTGCTTCTTGCCCCTATATCCGATCTGGACGTCGTAGGTGAGGATGCCAGTGATAGTAGACCTAAAATCGCCTGGATAGTAGCGTAGGAGGTTGCTCCAGCCTTCTGCATATAGTGGTGACGGAGAGAACTGTAGCTTTGGAAGCTCCGGGTTGAAAACGGAGTATTGGATAGCAGTATTCGGCCTGGGCGGTTGGCCCTGCGGTATTAGGCTTGGTGATAAGGGGTTGGAGCTCCTATCGGCCTCTGCACTGTGTTCCCTAACGGTAGGGTGCACTTGCTATGTCTTCTTACGGCAAGAGGATGCGCCATGTTGGCCTAGACCGCATGCTGTGCATTCATGACGTCTCTTGCAGCCTTCCCAGAGACATCCTGTGGTGTTGAACTTATCGCACACTTCGGTTTCATTATCAGAAGACCTAGTAGACCTTGTTTGACGAGGTCGGGCCGAAGGGTTTGCCGGTGACTTCGCAGGCAGGGTAGGATTGTGACGGAGATATTTTTCGCGAAATGGGGCTGTGACGAGGTTGTTGTCAGTCGACAGCTCTCCTTTATCCAGAATGTATTGGTGGAAGTTAAGGGCGAGCGGCAGTACTGCTTCTGACCACTGATAAGTTTGAGCGAGGTCGAGGATCTGCCTCATGAACATAAGTAGGTTGGGAACTGCCTTTGGATGTTTCTCGCCGAAGAGATATCCTATGACGGCTAGGTATGTAAGGAAGCAGCTCGTCCATGTTTGAGGGTTGGGGCCCCAGTCCTTAAGTGTTGCCGCTGCCTTCCTGAAGCCTACTGTGCCTCCCGACTCGGTCATCTTGAAGACCCTGTCCTCCTGATCTTCTTGCTCGGTGACTGACTTCTCTTTGAAGCGTATGAGCTCAGTCGCCTTCAACTTGCTCTCGAACACACGAGTAAGAAGGCCGGCGGAGACACCCGGAAATATGTCGATGAGTGGTTTGACTTAAATGGGGTAACTCACGGTTTTCCTCGAGATTCTCGTCACCTTGCAGGTCCACACGAGGCCTTCTGTGGCGGAGGTCTGTCTCCGCTACATCCATTTCAAGGCGCCTGGCCCTGTCTCTCTGTATCTGTCCTAGCCAACTGGCACGGTCAGCGCGCCCATGGTTTCTCAAATGTGGGCCGGGGGCCAAGCGGAGTCAAGTGGGGCAGGCGTGACACTGCTGGACTGGCTGAACGTCATGGTGGAATATGGTCAAGGCTTATCGGTGTTATTGTCGCAAAGAAGGGATGTAAAACAAAACGAGTCTTGGCTGAGTGAGAGATGACGAGCTACCAGCAGAGACGAGCAACTGACTCCCGTGAGGCAGTTGCAGGAGGGAAAAACCCCCTCCGTAAGCCTGTGGGCTCTGTGCGGGCATCACGTGAGGCAATCCCAATAAAACTTCTCCCTTTATGCAGCAATCGCAATCGGATGTCCCTACCTGTTATTGGCCCGCTCCCTTGATTCATATACCTCACCTATGGTATGCTGCGTGGGTTGAAGCAGCGGAACCAGGAATGGTGATAGGCCATGGCTTTGTATTGGGCACTAACGGGGGTGCTTTATCCTCAGGGGCCACTCTGGTGCAATGTCAATGTTCACTATCGTTCATTAGCTTGTACATCGGCGACATAATCCATGACTCACTTGCTCTGGTGGCCAGGACTAGGGACCAAGAGACGGTAAAGAGCTGTGAGTCTTGCGCTCGTGTATTGTGTATTGTGATTAATTGTCCTCGGTTCCATTGAAATCGCATCGTCTTCAGGATCAGTAGAATTTGGGCAAGTCAGGCTGAGAATCACATACCTGCGACACGGATGTTCGCGCTGTCTCTTGGGAAGACGCACACAGGCTGTACAGTAGATGAGATCAGTCGGCTGCTGTGACGTAGGCATCTTCGCATAGACACTTGGACCCGCCAGCCTACGTCTTGTCTCTTTAATTAGCTGGGGTGAATGGCAGTGCATCTGGTGGGAATCATAACTGTATCTCCCACAGGCACTGTCTAGCTTGCTTATCCACGATGTATTCCATAAATGTCAGTACAGTGGAATTCAGTACTGGGTCAAAGGTGGAGAACTTCTCAAGTGACTCAGACACAAGCCTACTCGACTTTTCGTAGTCAAGTGATTGGATTGCAGAGCAAACTGCCGGGGATAGAGGACGTATTTATAGGCTTCTCGGGTCATCCTTTCGCCTACGTGCTATGTGCGCTGCTTGGTAGAACGCGTTGGCGGACACCTCTAAATTGAGGCCTGTTGAAACCCACGTCTTCTTTTCTACCGCAACTATGTGCAACGACATTTTTAATGCTTTAGATGCTCAGCGAGTGAGACAATTAAAAGTGGTGTTGGGAAAAGAATGTTGAGTCGGTCAAGAAATGTTGGCTCACTGGCGAATCCTTCACGTCTCGCTAAAATGAGGCACTGAGTGCTATGCAATCCGCAATGAGAGGCTCATATTTCCTGTTCTGATACCTCACCTGTGAGTGACTCAACGTTGAATCACCGAAAAGCGCCTACAACCTCATACTCGAAATCATGGACTTTTTTCCTAGCCTCGCTTCAGCATGGGGTCTATCCGACCAGACTGCTCGCGAGGTCACAGTAGGATGTGCTCGACCCGTCGACCCGTTGAAGCTCAGCCCAACGTTGTCAACACTCAATTTTCGAACTTGTGACCATGAAAAAAACTTCAATAAAAAGAAGATATGTCGGATTTCTGAGGTGTTCAACGAAGGGGAAAGAGGTGTCTGATTGAAATGTATATCCTCAACAGGCGTTGATCTCTGGCCTTCAACATCGTGAGGCTTGATCAGTTTCCCCAACTGATATATATTTTGCTGAACACACTGTCAGCAGCTCGCTGAAATGTGGAACGACTCCAGTCAGAATTTGACTCCTTCGACTGACCGTTGTGGTAATTGTAAACCCAGTCCATAAACATCTACGTCCATATAGTCTATAAGAGACACTAAGGATCGATGGAAATTGTATTAACCAAACCCGTGACTTTTCCTGCGGACAAAATGGATGCCCCAAACAGCTCGCCACACCAGGAAAAAGAAAGAGATCAGCAGCTCAGTGAATTGCCCATCCTTGATGAGAAAGACAAATCACAGGAAAATTCTGACCATGTGCCATTGGTAAGTGAAACGATTTGGCTTTAAATGCTTTTGCTGACCATTGCAGCCCTCCACTTCGCAGCAGGAAGCAGAAACAAGACACACCCTGGCGACCGAGCCCTTCCAACATATTCTGAAGGTGCTAGCAGACCTCGAGCGCGACGATCCCAAGTTCGCCTTTCCAGCAGCTCGACTTGTTGGGCTCCATCGACGCCTATGGGAGTCATGCGTGTCCAAAAACATCGATGTCCAGAAGCTAGAGCAGAACGACCTTGTTTTGAAGGAAGCTGGTGCGCACCTGAGAAAAGAGAGAGATAATCTTTAGGTTCGCCACGACAAGCAGCTATCCCGGTTGCGTTTTTTGAGCAGGCACTGAAATCATCTCGGGAACCACTGACTAGCGTACTTGATGACTGGAATCACCCTTCCAGGCTCAATCTGGCAGGGTT
>QAGG01000269.1:0-18628 GCA_003138045.1 Penicillium sp. MA 6036 | reverse complement strand
CGGCCCTTGCCGGGGCCAGGAGAGGCGGTGGGAGGGGGAGGGGGACCATAGCCTGGAAGAATCAAGAAACACACGCATTAGCGACTGGATTACGATGGTCAAAGCCACAACGACATACCGTTCACAGCAGCGCCACCCTGGTATCCAAATGAGCTCTGCGGGGGTTGCGGCGCACCGGGCTGGGCGACCGAGGCAGGCTGTTGAAGGGCATGCTGGGGAGGCTGCTGATCCTGGGGAAGGGGAGGGGCAAGACCGGGGCCGCTACCTGGTGGATTGGTCATAATACCTCCGAACAGATTACTGGGACCGTGGCCCAGTGCAGGCGGGGGCGCCTGGGCACTTGCGGAATGGCCGGCGGCGGCGGCAGCAGCAGCCGGTCCGCCAATGTGGGAGGGAATCGTTTGGACGCCGCGCGATTCCAATTCATGTCGCAGCATTCGGATTTCGGCCTCGTAACTGGATGGAGCAAGATGCGACGGTCAGAGACTGATAGCTATCGGACCATTAGGTAGGGACGAACTCTTGCTTAATTTTGATCTGAGCCTGCTCCAGCTGATAGACCTTTTGACGGATCATCTCCATCTCCTGGAGCTGTCCGGTCACTGCATGATCTGTCAGTTAGATAACATTTCAGCGAATGTCGGAAACCATAATTTCGGGAGCCATCGGTTGATGAGCTGCCTGTTCGCGTAAATGAAGAGATTGGGATGGGAGGGAAAGGGTTTCGCTCGGCGCACAGAGCCAGCGTGGAGGAGGGTGTCACAATGGTGTAGGGGTAGGACTGGGATCACATACACTGATGCTCGAATTCGCCAGTGTTGCGCGACTGGCTCTCGAACTCTTGGCGCAGTTGATCCAGCAACTCCGTCAGACGGGAGTTAGGAGCGGGCACCATCCCGCGATGAGTGTTATACATGGCGCTTGGTTTTTGGGGGGGATTCGACTTGAGCGATGTCAAGGAGCTGAGCTGTTTTCGTCGGGGAAGTCGTCGCGAGAGGCTCAATGATCTGAATCGACCACTGAGGCTTCAATGCTTGGTGGATAACACCACGCAGCTAGCCACAGCGATGGTATACCGAAGTGGAAGAGAAGGGTGAGGGTAGCGGGTTAGAGGGGTGAAGAGGCTGGCAGATGACACTTTAAAGCGGAGCGGGAAGGTTTGAGGACGGCGGCTGTGGTTGACGCGAGAAGCGAGGGTCCTGGGCGGGTAGCGCCTGGCAGGATTTAGGGATCTTCTACGATTCTCTCTTTCTCTAGGGCGATCCCTGGTCTTTAAGGGACTACTAAGTAGCATTTCAGACAAAGAACAAACTACAAACTCACAATGCATACAGTGCTCAAAGGACTGACTCAATTGACCCCGTTTGCAGACGGAAGATATCAAAATCCTTGATAGATTACATGACGGTAATCTCCCTACGCAATGGGGGCTGAAGGTACCCAGGGGATACTTGGATCTACAGCCGAAAGTGCGGGCAGTGGAGGTACCTCTGAGTACGGGTAGCCCAGAGTGGAACTGCTGCGGCCCCGTGCAGTACCACGTTGGTACCAACTTTTGTAGTTTCTCTCGGTACGGTGTGACCGAGAAAGTAATGCCTTAATCCTCAGGTTGAATTATAGGCCTGGGAAGTCAGGCATCAATGGTTCACTTCACTCGCCACACGTGCCTCAGCCATCAGGCATCAAGGCATCCACATTGTGGCGAACCAGGGGTCCGATTCTTGTTTCGTTGCTTTTTCGGCCTTTCAAGAGATATACTTAGTCGACCGGAGAGATAAACATGCCATTGCCTGATTTTCACTCAAGATAGCCAATCAAGAACTACAATATAACCTTCATCCAATCTTAGACACCAGAAATATCATTTGTATATCCCGCATCAGACCATGCATCAAACCCCTGGGCTTATTAAGGGCAACGGCTGTGGTGGTTCCGCGCTGGTGTGACTGCCGGAGGAATTTAATGTTATTCGCCGCTCTCCTTTTTCTACCCTCTTCAAGTCTCCCCCCTCCCTCTTTCCCCCAACTTCGCGACAATGGATATCATTCTCGAACTTTGGGACACCTTCATTGGTGACCGTCTCTATGCAGCGGCTCTACCGGCTTCACTTTCTTCGGCGATCTCACTTCCGGGCTTCGCCAATGCCGCCAACAGCACAATGGCCCTCTTCGGGTCTCCAGAGCCCTTCGTCTATGAGCAGGCGACACAGATGATCTACTTGGAGCCATCCAAGTATGCATACTTGAGTGCCTGGCCGCGCAACAATGTCTACCGTCAATTCACCAGTTTCTTCCTGATCACCTGGTATGCGCAATTCACTCCGGAGCCTCGTTCCTCTCACTAACACGATCCAGGTTGTTTGGCCTTTTGGTCTACTTTGTCGTCGCATCGCTCTCCTACGTCTTCATCTGGGACAAGACCACCTACCAGCACCCCAAGTTCCTGCGCAATCAGATCAGAATGGAGATCAGACAGGCCATGGAAGCCATGCCCCCAATGGCTCTCCTCACGGCGCCCTTCTTCGTTCTCGAAGTCCGCGGATTCGCAAAACTCTACGACACAACCGCCGAAGAGCCTTTCCCCTATTACAGCTTCATTCAATTCCCCTTCTTCATCTTCTTCACCGATTTCTTCATCTACTGGATCCACCGTGGCTTGCACCACCCCCGCGTCTACAAGACTCTGCACAAGCCTCACCACAAGTGGATTATGCCCAGTCCCTACGCCTCGCACGCTTTCCACCCGCTTGACGGCTGGTCCCAGAGTGTGCCCTACCACGTCTTCCCCTTCCTCTTCCCTCTGCAGAAGATGGCCTACGTCTTCCTCTTCGGTTTCATCAACCTCTGGACTGTCTTCATTCACGATGGTGAATACGTCGCCAACAGTCCCTTTGTGAACGGCGCTGCGTGCCACACTATGCACCACCTGTACTTCAACTTCAACTACGGCCAGTTCACTACTCTCTGGGACCGTCTTGGCGGTAGCTACCGCAAGCCTAACGAGGAGCTCTTCCGCCGTGAGACCAAGATGGGTGACAAGGAGTGGAAGCGCCAGGCCAAGGAGATGGAGACTATCCTCAAGGATGTTGAGGGTGAGGATGACCGCAGCTACTCTGCCGACAAGAAGAAGGTCCTCTGAGCATTATATTCACTTTACGTTCACGACTGCGCTTCTGCGAGTATTCATGGCTCGCAACTTCATCTTGACGATACACGACGGACAACCGTCTTTTTTAAGCCTGGGTTGGTTTTTTTTTCCTCCCTCGACGCTTCCCTTTTTCAACCTAATACCAGTGCATACGCCTTCGTCTTTTGCGCATCACCTACCTGTTTTAATACTCAAAATTGACCTCCGCGTGGATGGTCTCAATGTACATAATACTTTTTCTTGGCGCACAGACTGCACTCGATTAGATTTCATGTGAATGCCCTTCTATGTATTTTATTGGACCTCAACATTCTGATTGGCCGAAAGCCAAGATTAAACTGATCGACTTGATATCTGGAGTACATCGCTATGCAAGTAGAAAGAAAGACCCTCACAACAGTCGCTGTATAATAACACACCGCGACCCATCCGTCTCATGAAACCCATACTCAGCCAAATCCTGTTCCCGATTCGGCCAGATCTCTGCCTCGAACCGATACTCATTCGAAGTAAGTTGCGCATGGAGTGCAACCACGCGCTGAGCCTGTGCCAAATCTCCACACTCCAGCACGACAAGCTGGGCCCTCAACTCATTCGCCAATGTGAGAATACGGAGGTAGAAAATATCCTCCGGTCTGCTGTCTTCAGAGACCGCTGGAGGTACCAGGGCGAGCTCCGGCTCAAAGAGTCGCACGCTGCGGGCCGTGGTCCCGTTGCGAAACTCCGCTCGGGATATATACGGCGGGTTGGAGATTAGCAGGTCACATTGAGAATGTTCTGACGGTTGGTGGTCTGATCCCAATCCAAGAGACTGGAGTAATGACCTGATTGGCGGTACTGACTCGCTGCCATCGCCGAGAACGTCGGCGCGATGGAATTGGATATCTGTAGCGGCCCGATGCGCCAATTGGCCCAGCTGTTGATTATGTTGCAGGTTTCTCTGGGCCAGGCTCAATGCTACGGGACTGATGTCCACCCCTGTGATGGACAGACTCGGGAAATGAGGAGCGAGTAGCGCGTGCAGAAGGAGTGAGATGCACCCTGTGCCTGTGCAAAGGTCGAGGATGCGCAACGGCCTTGCAGAGTTGGTTCGATTGAACTTTCGAACCAATTGGGCTGATTTGTATGTATAGGATTCCGTCTCCGGTCTTGAAGTCGTCAGTAGAGTACTCTAATTCCAGTACCAGGGACGATCAGACCTTGGGATCAAGACTCCTTTACGGCAAAGAATTTCCAACTCTCCGAATGGCTGATTTCCCAGAATATATTGGAGAGGATATCCTTTGGACCGCAACCGACACATGGATCGAAGGCGACTCCATCCTGCTGGATGCGATGGGTCCTGAACGGCCTCGCGTAGCCAGCGGAGCTCATTCCGTGCAGAATCGATTGTGCGACACTCCTTGAGGAGTAAAGGTAGTAAACTATTCTCCCGCTGTGCTTTCCAGATCGCGGAGAAACGAATCCTGGGCATTCTGGGATTGAGAGAGGTCAAGTTCAATGCCAAGAGGTACCCGTGGAGATTGCCCGAGGCGTTAACAATTACCACTTCGCCTCTTTATTTACTCCATACAAGCCATACTATTCGAATTTATGATCTGAGTGTCACTGAATATCTCAAATGCTTTCTGTATATTTCATAACACGTCAATAAGAACAAAAAGAATCAAAAAAGAAAAAACCCCATCAAAAAAGGCTCTAGGTATATAGGTATAGTCTTGTCCAGACTCCAAAGCAAAATGTCACACGCAAAATACGAACATATAAACAAGAATAATGTGCGGTTCAATCCCTATCAGCATCTCACAGGGCCCAAAGGGCACCAGCTCCCGCAAGGCCGAGAGCCAGGTGCCTGGGCATGGCAGTCGCCTTGGGCATACCCATATTGCCAGTCGCAGAAATGGAAGAATAGATTCCAGATCCTCCAATGCCTCCAATTCGAGCAGCAGTGCCGCCCACGGGGGCTGTCGTCACAGGATTTGAGACAGCAGTGGCGCCGGGGACGGAGTCAGTACCAGTGCCGATTTCCGAGACACTGTTCTCGGTAGTGTTGAAATTGGTGTTGGCAAGGGAGATCTCGTTGTTGGCAAGATCATAAACCACGTACGCGCTGCGGAGGAAGGTATCACCCAAGACGGCGGTGCTGCTTCCTGCGGGCACGATGCCAAAGACGCAGGCTTTCTTGCCGTTGCGGAAGTAGAGATCACCGACATCGATGACCAATTCGTTGAGACCGACGTTGATGGTTGGTGAGGAGAATGTGTAGCTGATGTTGACATCTTTGGATGCCAGGCTGCATTCAACGTACCCGATTCCACTTCCAGATTCGTAGGTCACGTCGAGGTCGTTGTAGAGGTCGTTGACGATGGCGTCTGGGAGGTACGTGAGGGAACTTCCCGAGTCAAGGAGAACACCCGCGGGGATGGCACTCGATGAGTAGGAGTGAGTTCCGGAGGAGTTGCTCAGCGCAACTCCGGTGAGTGCGATGATGAACTCTGCGTACTGGTTGCCGACCTTTTGGATTGGCACGGTTTGCAGGGTGCCGTGATATTTCTTGGTGTTGACGCCGCCGAACAAGATCGACCCAGTGTTGGCATCGAGGTCGTTGAGCCAGAGACTGTAGGCGTTTGATTGAATTAATCCTTTGTTGACCATGGCCTTGGGCAGATTGGCATATGCCGAGTCGCCATTAGTGCCTACTTGGACTTCATTTGCGGTGTATCCTATTCCAAGCACACCCTCTGGATATCATGTTAGCTTCCGCCGAAACATGTCAATTTCTCGCAAGTTTACTCACCAGCTGATGCAGATGTAAAACCAATTCCAAACTGGAAGTTCTTGATAGTTGTGCCCCCGATGGTCAAGGTGTCGGTGACGTAGTCTCCCGCCGCGCCGGTCCCGTCGGCATAGGTGATGTTGAAGTCGGAGTTCACGTAGGAGTAGGAGGAGGAAGAGGTTGGATCGTATGTTCCCGATACACTGCAACCATTTTTTGTGTTCTCGCAGAAGGTGGAATTGGGCGTATTGGTCCATAGATCACTACTTCCGGTATCGATCACGAGGCGGAAGCTCTGCTCGGGCGTGCCCAAGGTGATATTGGCAAGGTACAGGGTTGCCTAATTGTATTAGCAAATTGTAGAGCATATAGTGTTAGAGCTCCGCCTCCTACCTCGTTATCCAGGGTTTGGCTGATTGTCCCACGCTTTCTCCGGGCTTGGTCTCTGGCGACGGGATCGGGAACATCTCTGCGCTGTATATCCATTTGCACCACCGCGGGGGTTTCTCTTTCGTGAAGAGTGATACCCCAAACAGGCACTGCGGCCAATAGGAACCATGCATTCCTCATCGCGCCGATCGTCCCGGGTTCGGTTCGGGAGGAGATCGACTTCTTGTTAGGGATATGATTTCCGACTGGACTGGCTATGAAAAATCCCGGTGTTCAGAAAGTTATGAAATGCAAGGAGGGAGCAAGATATCGAGGGGAGCAAGAGGGAGAGCAAGATAGGAGGAGAGGTACGGAGTAGAAGGAAAAAAAGATCAGAGGCTCTATAGTCTAATGAAATAGTCAATCGGGTAAGGCGGGCATATTGTCGTCAGCACCCAGTGGAGTGTAGTGAACTGCCATCCGTCACCTCCCGGCAATTCCATCGAATTTCAGGGAATTTCCAGCGTTTACACAAGTTACGGTAAAGAGGGCGTAAAAGAGGGCGTACGTATGCGACGTACGTAGGGAGATGACGCTCTCCACTTGGGCTTGCCAAGCCACTAGGTACTTCTAATATGCTTATATTCGCCTTACTACGGGTTTTTTTTCTTCTAGTTCTTCTAATCTCTCTTAGCCTTGAAATAGTATACTCCTATTATACTATATTCTATATCATATTTTTTGATATCACATATATCGTATAGACCCATCTTCACCTGTCCCACACGTATTTCCAGTGTATGGTATGGTATTCCAAGGTTACAGGCAACCATATTCTTCAACATAAAAAAACCAGTTGACATAAAAGTACATTACCTAATGGTACAAATACATAATTTACATAATTACAAGCCCATCGCCGCCCGAATCTGCCGCATCGTCACTTGACTGTTGGCCCGGGCGGCCTCAGCCCCCTCCTGCGCCACACTCTCCAAGTAAGTTTGGTCCGCCATCAGACCGTTGTACCGCTCCCGGATCTCCGAGAGGTGGAACACAAGGCGCTCCGCCACATGCTCCTTCAACGCCCGGAGACTCGTACTGTGGTAATCACGGGCAATCTCCTCGCAGGTGGTGCCTTCCAGGTGGCCCAGGATCTCAATCAGATTAGACACCCCCGGACGGCGGACGGGTCGTACGTGACGCCCGCTTCCGAGTCTGTGAGGGCAACCTTGACCTTCTTGCGGATCTCCGCCGGGGAGTCGGTGAGGATAATGCGGGATTTCTCGTCCGCGTGGGATTTCGACATCTTGGCGGTCGGTTCCTTGAGGGACATGACACGCTTGGCCGGAGCTAGAGGGGGTCAGTCAGAGCATCAGAGCATGGAAGACCTCACAAAGGCAGTTCTTACAGATCAAGGCCTCGGGAATAGGGAAAATGGGCCCGTAGAGGTGGTTGAAGCTGTTGGCGGTGTATCGAGAGAACTCCAGGTGCTGTCGCTGGTCCTCTCCAACGGGAACATGCGTGGCCCTGATGCTCGTTAGTCCAGAACGAGGAGCTTGGGGTGAGTAACCAACCGATGGATCAGAATATCGGCAGCTTGAAGCACTGGGTAAGAGAACAGGCCGAGGCGCAATTGGGCCCGAGCAGTCGAGTCATCCAACGTAGCATCGTCGGGCAGCTGGAGTTTGCTCTGGATCGGGTGAGCTTCATGTCCAGCTCATGATCTGCAGGCGTGCACTCACCTTCCACTGGGTCATGCGTGAGAGATATCCCATAGAAGCAACAGTACTGAGAATCCACATCAACTCCGTATGTGCCGGCACCTGGGTTGGTCAATATTCAACCGTTCGTCTCAGCTGGTCCATCAATAGAACATACGTCGGATTGATAGAAGATGGTAGAACACTTAGGATCTAATCCCACTGCAAGCAATGTGGCAAAGGCTTCCTTTCGCCATTTTCTCAATTGAGCGGCCTCTTGCGGTATCGTCAAGGCATGAAGATCAACGATAGAAAAGAAAAGCTTGGTTCCTTCTTTCGCCTCCTGCTGCATCTTCACCCAGGGCTGCAGGGCACCGAGGTAGTTTCCCAGGTGTGGCACACCAGTAGGCTGGATTCCAGAAAAGATGATAGGTTCCTGGGCTGGTTGGTGATTGGAGCTATTCCATCTCCTTGAGAGAGGAGAGAGAGCGCTAGCTCGGTGGCGCAGGCCATTGCCGCCCAATGACCTCGGTACGGCAGACCGGTGACGGGCTACATTGAGATGCATCTCGAACAGGGCCTCGAAGCTGAGGCCGAGGAGGTGGTCAGTTGTATTTACATCTGCCACATTTATTTCGCATCACGTGTGGCTGTAGTGCAGATCACGTAATCAATATAAGGCGCACCAATTCAGTGCGCACTTGGATGTACATTCTACAACTTAGAGGGTAGGTATTGATAGGTATATGTGCATATATTAGTTGTGCTGGCTGTATGTGTGGGGCTAATTGGTGTAAAGTAGCAACTATTTGCAATTGGGAAAAGAACAGGGCCGTGGAGAACCTGGGACTTGAGAATATGCAAACTCCCAACTGGGCTGAAATGATAGTGAAACAGTAAAATACATAAGGCCTAAAGGCATTTTGATATAATGGGGCAGCGCATGCAAAGACACCAACGTCCAGATGTTCACGGGTATACAAATCCAGGCCACACTATGACCGCTCTGCGGTCTCGGGGAGTGACCGAGATCCTCTGCCGACAAACTTCTCCAGGTCAGCACCCAGGATATCGTTCACCTCGGCAGCAGACTTATCCATGGTCTGGCCAACATCTGTAGAATGGTGTTAGTATCTCGACCATTAACTTTATCTGCCAAACAATCATACCGAGGCTATCGTGCTCCCAGACATTGGCCTTCATACCGACACCATAGAAGGCGTGCTTGCGGAGGAAGGCAAGCCAGACTTGCACGGATTGGGGGTTTCCATCCTTAATCTGAATGAGACGGCGCAGGGTGATGCGCTCGAAGTTCTCCTGGCTCTTCTTATGCACGAAGTTGCTTCGGGGGACGGTCCAGCGCTCAGTGATGCGAGGGAGAGGCACGGGTCCGGACACGGGGAGGTTGAGGTAGTAGGCGGCACGGATGGCGAAGTCCGCGAAGAATTCCACGTTGCGGACGCTGTAGGATCGCAATTGGAGGTTGCAGACGGGGAGACCGTATTCGGCCTTCCTCCGCAATGGTCGGAGGTATATCGCTTGCACACTCCGGGGGAGACGGTTGTTCTCGTCGAATGCCCCTAACCGTTCAGACCTGGGATTGTGAGCGGGGGGCTTTGGATCCGGGGCCGCTGCCCTTTTCTGGTCACTTACCATTCTTTCACTGCTGGTTCGGTGGGTTGTTCGGCTTCGATTGGTCTAGATTATCTCAATCAGCCACATGCTCAAAGATCGCGGCGTTCACTCGGTATCTTACGCTGCGGGAGCTGAGTTCGCGGCCACGGCCGCGGGAGTAGGGGCGGCCTTGGGGGTGGGAGCCGCAGGGGCTGCTTTAGCCGCTGGTGTAGGGGTCGATGTGGGTTCTTGACTGGGTGTCTTGGGTTGTTCCGGAGTCGGCTGGCTCGGGGTTGATAGAGCGCGGAATGGCACAGGCACCTTTCGGGGGCGGTTAGCGCGATAATTTCCAGTCAATTGGGGCTGCAGCATACCTTGAGGTGCTTGCTCACTCCAAATAGGGAGCGCGATGTGTATGAAAACATTGTTGGTTGGGATCTTGACAAGGGCCTGGTGTTGTTGGCCGAATGGGTTTTTTCGGGGAGCCGACGCCAAGGCGGTGAGCACCTCCAAAGCTGGCGATGTTCGTTGCTTGGCTGAACTGGCTGGGGTTTTCTTTTATTTTGCTAAATTGTGAGGTAACTGGGTAAATCGCCAGCTAGTGGTGGGCTTTTAATCTGCAATTTCCCCCAGTGTTAGAAAGTTGTGGGAAATCTTCCAGCACCTGGCCGCATGTATATTTATACATTCACATCCGCTGCTGGACTTGATATGTCCTAAAAAGTGCATATTTGTATGTATTATGTACTCCATCTCTTGCCTGGCTTCACCACTAAGTCACCGAGAAGCTGGCTCTCGCTACTCCAGAAGAATACAACAAGTATACGATGTAGTAGACGTCGCCAGAAGAGCATAGATTGGATCGAACCCCGCCAAGCCAGCCAATGAAACCAAATGACTCCGCACCTGGCAAAAGTTGCCTGCTACAGCTCTGCCCATTCTTCCTGTGTGAACTTTCTGTGTAAACATCTTCGACATGCCAGAGCAGTCCGCATTTGAGCGCGCCAACGAGGCGGTCTCCTACCTCCGCTCCAGCTTGCCAGCAGGCCTTCAAAAGCCTCTGGTCGCTATTGTATGCGGCTCCGGACTGGGAGGACTTGCAGATACTATTCACCCCGAGTCACGAACTGAATATGACTACACGGCGATTCCTCACTTCCCTCGCTCAACGGGTTGGTCGTTCCTCCGTGCTGCTTAGCGTACGCTAACAGTCTACAGTCGCCGGACATGCTGGAAAGCTGGTCTTTGGTCTCCTCGGCCAGAAAATTCCCGCTGTGTTGATGGTGGGCCGCGCTCAGTGAGTACAGGGTCTGATTTGTGCTTTGTTTTAGCTAACGTGGGTTTAGTTATTATGAGGGCCACTCGATTGATCAGGTGGCATTCCCCATCCGAGTGTTCAAGCAACTGGGCGTGGATACGGTCGTCTGTAAGTTCTACATGTACATGTGCGTGCTACAAAAGATATTGATGTGGAGTAGTGACCAATGCGGCCGGAGGTCTCAATTCGGATTATGAAGTGGGAGATCTCGTCCTCCTGAATGATGTAAGAGAACTTCACCCTTCAAGTCAAATACTATGCTAACACTAGTCCCAGCATCTCTTCCTAGCCGGTCTGGCGGGAACTCATCCACTGAGAGGGCCCAACGAGGATGACTTCGGAGTGCGATTCCCACCCCTGTCTGATGCGTATGACTTGGAACTTCGTCGGAATGTGCATCAAACGTGGAAGAAGATCCTATCACCGGAAAGCAAGAGAAGGTTGCACGAGGGTGTATATGCGTACGTGGGAGGCCCGACGTAAGTTTCCCGATCTGAACATTTGACTCGAATGAGTTGTAACAAGATGCAGGTACGAGACAAGAGCCGAAAGCCGGATGCTTCAAATGCTTGGAGCTGACGTGGTGGGCATGTCCACGGTGCCGGAAATTGTCACGGCTAGACACTGTGGTCTGCGCGTGCTTGCCTTCAGCTTGGTCACCAACAAGGCTGTGTTGGCTCCGGTGCCGAGGGGAGACGAGGTGACGTTCCAAGACAAGTCGGCAGACGAGTTGAATGCCGTCCTCGAAGAGGGTAAGGCAGGACACGAAGAGGTTCTCGAGGCTGGCCGAGCGGCCGCCCTTGACATGCAGGTAAGAGGATTTTACACATTGTTGCAAGTCGTGGCCGTAGAGCTGACAGTACTAGAACTTGGTTGCCCAAACCCTGTTGGATATCTTTGCTCGTGCTTGAGCCAGAGTTGGGACCGCGTGATGGTCTCCGTCCAGGTTTGCAGGTTGCACTTGGGAGGAGTTGCAGATTAGAAGCAAATACCAAATATTCACTTGTTGTTGCGACGTCTCTTGGCTTGCAAGTCCTTGTAGAAAGACTTCTTTCCACTGGTTTTGGCAGTCTGGATGTCCCGGTATTTCTTCTCGAAACGCTTGGTGCCACGCTCCAAAGCGAGGGTCTCTTCGACAAAGTTCTTCTTGCGATCCTTCTTGGTGATGCGGTTGCTGAAGAACTCGGTGGGGCCTTGGATGATGGTTCCCACCTGAGAGTACTCAGGAATATAGGCCTTGCCGTTATCCTTCTTGTAGTGTCGGTGAGGATCAAGCACAGAACGCATGCGGATGAGCTGAAGATCTCTCTTGAGCTCCGCGGTCAATTCAGTCTTGGGAAGGTTGAACCAGGCAGGTCCAGCGGTTTGTTTTTCCTAGAGGTGGCGTAGGTCAGCGAATGATCATACATTGCACACCAAGAAGATAAGATTGTGATAAGATGCTCAGAGTAACTATGATTATAAATGGCTCTCACTAGTACAGCACAGCCCAGAACGGACTGCTGACGCCGTATCAAGCGCTTTGCGTTGGGAAAGTTTTCCTCACAGCAGGAAGGGAAGGGCAGAAGATGGAGGATGGAATAACTCACTTTGACATCCTTCTTCCCAGCGGGGTGAAGAGAGTTGGCTAACTTCTTCTGCGCGGGATCGGCAATCATGGCGGCATTGACGGTAGCTGCATCGTCTCCTTGACGGACGTATGCCTCTAGGGAAGAGCCAGTTGACAGTTTGGGGATCCTGATGGATGCGAGGTCGTCGACTGGAGCGACTGCACTAGGACCTCGCAGTCTGGTCTCTGCTTCCAGGAGCAGTTGTTGGATCTGATCATCAGTCAGATCCTGAGGACTGGCCTCGACAGATGTTGAGTCAGCCATGGAGTTGGAAGAAGAAGGTTGAAGGTGCCTCGAGGGAATTTATAAATTTTTTTTAGCTCAGCTTTTGTTTGCTTTGAAGACAAACAGAAATTTCTGCTTAGTCTTACTGGGGTCATGTGATTCGGTAATATATACCGTATCCTGTATTGATACCAGGCATCATCTCCCTGATCAGAGCGAAAAAGGGCTTGGGAATAGTTCTCCAACGGAGGATACAGTGTAATACATCTGGTTCGAGCTCAACCGCACCAACGGCCTCCAGACTTCCCTACCAATTGGCAAAATTACCGTAAAAGAAAACCGATCAATACTTGTAAGAAGCGCGGGGGGACGGGAACGTCAGAGAGCTGAACTTGGCACCCAACGCGACCTCCGAGTTCCTGACCTTGACGCATTATTGGTGATCATTGGCAGTTGTCCCATCCTCCGACTCTCGAGTACCCGGTACTCATTCTGATCGCGTTACCCCGGATCAGACACATCAGACACATCAAACATGGAGCCCGCGCCTCAAAGTGTTGGACAGCAAAGCCGGCAGCAACAGCAACAGCCGCAGCCGGTGTATGACATCAGGAATGGGGGTCATTATGGTAAATTGAACTCCAAGATGCGGGATGCGCGAGAGCTGTCTGGGGGTTCAGAACCACCCCGATAGCTTGGAGATCCTGTGCTACGCGATTGATCGGGAGCAAGACTAACATGAATTATCCATGCAGGTGCTAGCGCAGCGGTACGTCTCGAGTTTACGCGAGGAATTCACCATCTTGCGATCGCGCAGGATACTTTGGATGCTAACTGACCTCGGACAGCTCTCCGCGCAAGGCTACGCGCCAGTCGCCGAGCTATACACCGGTACTTGGGCCAACGTACGTTTGCGATCTGATCCATCTTGCACCGAAAGCTCACACCTACTAGGTGAACCAAGGCCTCCAGGGGACTGCCCGTGATATCCTGACGACCTACTGGCAACATGTCATCAACCACCTCGAATCTGATAACCACGACTACAAGATCCACCAGCTTCCATTGGCTCGCATCAAGAAGGTGATGAAGGCCGACCCGGAGGTTAAAATGATCTCTGCCGAGGCGCCCATCTTGTTCGCCAAGGGCTGCGATATCTTCATCACTGAGCTCACCATGCGCGCCTGGATCCACGCCGAAGACAACAAGCGTCGCACTCTACAGCGGTCAGACATTGCCGCCGCGCTCTCCAAGTCCGATATGTTCGATTTCTTGATCGACATCGTTCCCCGCGAAGAGGCGACCTCCCACGCCAAACGGTCCAGTCAGGCCGGTGCTACCGCGCCAGGTCCTTCCACTGCCCCAATGCAAACTGCGCCCCACGGCGTGCAGCCACACCAGCACATGGGCCCTGCAGACTATGGCGCTCTGGGTCAACACGGCATGCCGCAAGAGCAGGAATATCGCCCGCAGCCGGCCATGTATCCCGGTACCGTCCAGCCAGACCCGACTGCGGGATACGGCCAGCCCCAGTCTCAGATGTTTGAGGGGATGTATGCCTACCCGCATCTTCCTCCCCAGCAGGTATGACCCTCCGCCATCTCGTCCCCGGGGCACAGACTAACCCATCCAGTGAACATGTCATGAGCACCTGGCCCTTTCTTAATATTTCATGTGCGTTCATAGGCGAATTTTGGTCTTTAGTTTTTACGATGCTATCTTTATTTGATTTCCTACGTCCTTGCGCAAAGGACAACCGTTGATACCAATGATCTCGGGTTACTTTACAAAGTCATGCTCAGGGTGTGATCCCTCTAGAATCCATGTTTTACTTAAAAGAACAGCATTACAAATGTTTAGGGTATGGCATTACTGTAACAGTTGAACCTATGGTTCCGGTGTCATCCAACAGTCAATGTGCGCAGACACATTCTGTCTGCGTGTTCTTAGAATTATCCAGTCTTCTTGAAGCGCGAAGACAGTTGCGCGAATTTGTCAGTCTTGGTGGGAGCCTGAACATTGCGGGTAAGCCTGATAACAGACAGTCAGTATGTAAATGACAAAAGGCGAACGGATTGAACACGTACTTTTCAAGGAGAACCGGCCCTTGTATGGCATCCACACGTCCGTATTTCTTGTTCCTCGTGGAAATGTCGTAAAACTCATCGGCACTGTCGGCCTGCATCAACTGCACCGTTTGCTGTAACTCGTCGAGGTTCTCGCGCAGGATGGGTACATTCAAGCTGTCCACGAACTCTGCAAGATATTCAACATCCTTGGCCAGGGCAGTTACTCCGTTTGTGTTGATTTTCTTCACATCCGGTGACAGCGGTTGCGCCTGAAGGTATAGTGAGTATGGCTCTGAGTGAACATAAGAATGGTGTGATAAAATGGAAAACTTACCAAGATCATGTTGGCAGCATGACTGAGGGCATCGAAGTAGATGAGCTCTTTAATTTCCGTCGGCAGCCCCAATAACGTGGAGTTCATGATATTGGACAAGAACCGAGTCAAGGTTTGCATGTAGTTGCTAGGCTCAGTAGGAGGCGTGGGGGACATCCACTCGTACTCTGCTGTTTCAATGAGATCATCAATCTTGGAATTGACAACCTCGAATATGCGTTTCTCAGCGGCTTTCTTGTTGCTTCTGAATTTCTCGGTGGCTTTCAGAGCGATGGAGGTACCGGTGGAGTTCTGTGACCGAGCAGCTGCCAGCAAAAGCTCTAGTTCACGACAAGCCAGCTCGAAATGCTCCAAGTTGATGAGAATCTGAACAATTTGTCCCAAATATTGCGAGGAGAGACGCTCCACCAGCGTGTCACAGACCTTCTGTGAGAGAAGGTCGTCCAAATCCTATATCGTTAGCAAATATGGCCAAAGCTTCTGGATCCGTTCAACGCATGACTTACAGTTTTCAAGGTCTCATCGATCACGTTGGTGTTTGCAAAACCATCTGTAGCAAAGAAGTAGAATTGATTCAAAAAGTTTCGAATATCGATGCAGCATAGCGGGTACATTCGGGAGAACGGTAAAATGCACGGGAAACTGTTGGGTTGTCAGTGATGTCCGTACGATGAATCACACATTGACTGCCGGATAAGACTTACACTTGTTCCTCGCGAGGTTTCTCGGGGCTATACCAGCTCACATTGAGCACCTTGTCATGTTCCTCTTGGGTCTGTATGGGCATTGGCATATAATCATCCGTCGATACAATCTAGTAGTGTTAGCATCCGGACAGACCATCAAGGTTGACGTGTCTCACCTCCTGGAAATCGTCGCTGAACCGTTTCTTGAGAAGCTCCGCATATTTTTCGAAGAGTTTCAACAAAAAGTCATCAAAGACTCGCACTGGGAAGCTCCATGACTGTGGAACGTATGTTTAGTTGTTTGAACTCGTCGGGATGGATTTGGATGTACCCACATTCATAGTCTGCATAAAGAGCGCGATCAAATTTTTGATGTTGAGGATACTCTCGGCGTTGTCGACTTCGGGGAGTGCCTTGGATATCAATACCACGGCCCCCTGACACATTGAGTCCCATAACTCATCAATCTGTTGAGGAATATTGATTAGGTCACTGACAAAGAGGGTCGCGAGGTAAGGTGTTTATCTTACATCAACAGATGATCTGAGATCGGGAGCTCGCCTCATTGTAGCGCGCTCGACAATGGCAAAGCCGGCCATCTCTTCCAGGAGATTGTGAAGACTAGAACCATCTTCATCAATCAACGTGATCGCGGATGGGAGCAACAGCTCTTTCTGTCTTCTACGAGTGGTCGCATACTCGATTCTGAACTTATCCATGTGCCCCAGTGACTGGTGAATATGCAAGCACTCGAACAGTGGAGTAAAATCGACTTGGAGATCCTCGTTGTGAAGCAGATCGTATTCTTCATCTTCGTCGGAGACCAATTCAATTGCGGAATTCAGACTGAAATGCTCGAGATAAGGCACGGTTCCTGCTCTTTCCTTTTGTCTCGTCTTGCGCTGATCTGTGTGGAAAAGCGCAATCTCCCCAAGGTATTGGGACATTTCTCGAATTCGGTACAGCCAGGTGTTGAGGTCTGACATCACCGCTTCTGCGATTGCTCGCTGGGTGGCCGGGACTGATCGTTGAATCATAACCGCGATCTTGTACTGGGTCACACCCTTGAGGTGGACATTTTGTAGCTCTTCCAAAGCGCGCAAGGCTGCATAATGGTTCTTCTTTGCGAGCAGATCATGCACTTGATTGGCCAATCGCAAGACCTCCAAGCAGTCCTGGATCGCGCGAGAAGTCTCGTCTATGTTCTGTCGATGGCCGCGCGATTCCACCAGCGCCTTCTTCTGCTCCGCGAGGCGTTCCGTGCTGGTTTGAATGGATTGATTGAGGTCCAAGATTTCTGCAGTCAGGCTCACGGTGCCCTCTCGGATGCGAAGCAAGGAGTTGACCGATGACACGAACTCCTGGTGGTTGGTATTGCAGATGCCCTCTATTTCGGATTCCTTGTCCCCCGCAAATCGTGAGAGAGATTGTAAGAGCTGAGGAGTGCGATTCCCCACGCTGTAGTCTCGTATTGAGGGTATGAGCTGATCCAGATAGTCTGTGTCGGAGGGCGAGATGGTAATCTGGGTGAGGCTCAATCAGTATCAACAATCCGCGTGGGGATCAACACATTGAATCGCACCTGGTTGAGCACATGCGGCTCATTGAGCGGAGCCATGGGCGGCATAAACACCTGACCTCATAGCCAAGCGCAAGTTCCAGAGGCAAGAGAGGATTGGACGTGCAGGGAGCTGGGAGGACGTGTCAGTCTATCAACTGGAGCAGCACCGGTGGACGTGATGCACGGGCAACGCGGAGATCGGACCGGAAAAACAACGGACCGAACTGAAGATGGGATGAGAGCTGAGTGCACGGACCAGCCTTGGCATCTGAACGATAGCCCTAAGTCCATCACCGCAGGGCATGGAGCGAGTTCAGAACTATCTTGTTTCTTGGCTATTCTTGGTGAATTGGCATGGAAATCCCTAGTTTGAGTCAATCTGTGGATTTCTTATTCTTTTTTGAACCAGCTCAAGCCTTTGAATGTTAATTATTCAAAGGTGTAACAATGAACCGATTTATCTACTATACCCATACTCTGATACTAGCTACCTAAGGTGGTATTCCCTGCAAGTTCAGGATTGATACAGTAGTTTTTGATCTTCAGGATTGGCGGTGATATCGGAATCATTTGCAGTTGTCTTAAGTACCACCTGGGCAGGTGAGGCCTGGTAGAATTGCAGAATGGAATTAGCCCACACTATGTAATAATCCTAGGTCCATCCAGACATCCGCGTGAGGACGAGGTGATTTGCGTGTGAAGCGGTGGGAGCAAGCATGGATAGTGGTATCTTTATTGGCTTCAACATTTGGTTTCAAGCCCATGGGATCATATCAGTGAGTAGCTCGTGCCATGACATCAACATGGTGATGCTAAAGTATTTTGTCAGTATGAAATGGAGTGATAGTTCGAAGGATGAATGCGAATTGAGGTGGTGGACAAACAGGCCCAAACAAGCACGTACTCGTCTCATTCGCCGCGATGGGATATAAAGTCGGCCCTCGACAACTCTTCCCTCTCTCCCTTTCCCTCGCTCCCCCACCCACCACATCTTTCTCAAACCTCAATTTTCGAAACCACCACACTCGTACGGGTCGATTGGAGGGTCGATCGTCCGTATTAGCATTCAGTATCACCCAAGTATGTAATAGATCCATAGCATCTGGTACCCCCAACCCGTTGCCCGCTCGCCCCAATGCCTTACCGGTTGGCTTGAGAGACATCTTCATATGGCCCGACCTCTTTTCGTTTTTTTTTGGACGTTGCCCGTGCCGGCTAA
>QAGG01000268.1:0-18731 GCA_003138045.1 Penicillium sp. MA 6036 | reverse complement strand
GTGTTCTTGGGCATTGAGATGTCTTGTTTCACCAACCCTCCACCACGGTACGTAACATCTTAGGACTGGGAGTGAAATGTAACTTAGCGTACCGAAAGGATTTCCCAAGGCCAACCGACTATAGACTTAGAAAATTTAGGCGAGCCATTTGAGGTTTCTTCAGTTCAAACCTTGTTGACTATTCGTACTCTGCTTTGGCCACCAGTCGCATACTCAAGTTTGGATCATCGAAGTACTTGCCTGGAGTAACGAAGTTCAGAGTAGTATTACAAATATCACACCCTTTTGCAAATGACTTGAAATCGGCCGAAACTATTATACAGATGAGTTTCTTCTCCCGTCAGCGTGTGATTTATAATAAAAGCACTCACAGCTTTGCTTTCCAGACTTTGCGAAGAGTAAAAGGTTCATCTTGGCAACGGACTCGAGCCGGCTCGCATTACACTCAACTGGTTACTTCTACCCTTGTCATGATACGATGCGAATGCTGCCAGATATTTGTCATAAGCTACTCGTGTACTGGTGCGAAAGCTCTAGTACATGAGTAAATAAGTCCAAAAAATCATGTTCATTCCTCTAGGGATCCATTTTGTTTGATTGCAGAGGGCTCCTGTTGATCAAGAAGCGGGACATTCGATTCGGAGAAGCCGAGGGGGAAATCGTGGCCCTGAGTAGCCACGCCTCCCTGCTCGGGCCAGTCTGCGTCAATGACCCCAGATCCCGGCAAATAAGATGCCAATCGTTTGTTCTGGAGGGCGTCGACCGTGTTCCAAAATCGAGTGGTAGTTGACACCAAGTCTCCGTGTGCCTGATCCAACACCAACTGAATATCATTCCACGGGACCTGATCCTCCAGAGCGGCGTTTGTGAACTTCAGCTGCTGCTGCAACTTGCCTATCTCTCGCCCGATCCGCTGACTCTCGGATAATGCTGCATCCCGTGCTGTGAGAGCCAGCTGCAATTTCGAATTTTCTTCGACTTTCTCGGCTTCAAGTTGGTCCAGCAACTGACAATGCTTCCGTGTCTCCTCATCTCTCTCCTCTTGTGCTTTTTGCATTTCTCCCTCAATATTGCTCATCATCTGGAGACATTTTCTATGGATCGATTTATCATGCTTTGGTGCATGATCTTTCGTGATACAGGAGGTCTAGCATTGTCAGTAGAGTTCATCAGGTTGCGCCGCCAGCATAGTGTTGGTCACGAGGGAGTCAGAGCATATGGTAAAAAGGTAGAGATTGTTACCGTATGCTTGTGCGACCTAGTCACCGGTCTGAGAGGGCTCCAGTCATCTTTGGATCTGGAGGCATTAGACCGAACGGAATAACATGACGGTGCAGCACGCAGCTGTACTGCGTCAGACCTGTGGCCTGCCTGCTCCCGAGAAGACTTTTTAATTTTTGGCATGCTTAGTCTGCTCGATTGTAGAATGAGTGACTATCCAATAGGATGTGGAGGGAGTGAGAGAGCTATCGGCAGTGACGATCGAGGAGTTGGTATTATATAGGAAAAGTGAAGGCCTAAGGGGAAGAATTTAGCATGAAGAAGAGTAGTCTTCCTCGTGTCCGATAGCTGTGCAAAATCAGGATTGGAACTCAAATATTGAGTACTGGGCGTAAGCGCGACGCACAAATTACCTACCGCTTTATCCTGGAGTATGCGATCAACAGGTACGCATAAAGATGTACATTGTTGCGGACAGCGCTGTTTTATGATAAAATTTAATCGGCCCGAGACACCACCCAGAAGATCCAAGGCTCAGTTTTATTTATCAAAAAAAAATGTTTTGTGAGTGTCGCCTGATTCCCGTAGGTTGACCTGAGAAAATGCGGCGTTCTCACAATCCTGAAATTCACGTTCGCATATATATGTTTTACGCCGCTACTTCTGGCTAGATATGACTCTCGATTGACAAGTATCATTGATCATTGCGCCCTCGATACTGGTGCAACTATGAAGGCATTCCTTGCTAGTAAGCTATTCGTGAAGTGTCACACCATGACAGACACGACTAGGGGGCAAGAATACCCAATGCTACTACCGAATGATAGATTTAGCAGAAGCATGAAATTAACTTGACACTGGGATGGGAACTGATGATGTGCCACGAGAGAGAGCACTTGTTGGGCCACTTTCCATGTTTGATTGACGGCCAGGCGTGTGTGTGTCTACGAGGCTGATGCATTGAATGAAATATGAGTCTGATCTGGGCCCAGTTCCTCATTGGCTGGAAATTCATATAAAAGGAAAGCTACTGAAACCAACAATGCGTGTTACAATTATTCTTCTGAAATAAAATTACGTCCTTGGCCTCAGCATATATCATTCAAAAACCATGTTCGTCAAGCACGCGGCACGAGTCTGATATTACTCATTCGCCGGAGGCCCTCCTTCAAAAGGTATTAATATATTTTCTTTGCCAGACCATCGACGACGGCTTGAATCTGGATGACCGTGTTGTCACGATGTAGCGCGTATCACCGGAGGTATGCAAGTCAGGCAATGGACGGCATATGAAATATTTGGGGGGCTCTCAGCGTATATCGGTGATCCGTCGCGTCTGTTCAGAGAATCCCAGACCTCGCTCGGTACCGGGTGCATACCAATGGTTGATCATTGACTGCCATGAGTCTCAAGTTTAATCTCACTTCCTTCTGTTTGCAACGAACTCGATGTCTGTATTGCTCTAGCGGTACCCACTTTCTTTTAAACTAGCTCATCATGCAAGCCTTTATTTTGTGACTGGAGAACTTGGATATCGTGGCGAAGTTTATTGGCCTCAGTCCGGAGCGTACGACTTTCGCGAAGACAGTCATCCAGTCGACAACGAGTGCGTCCTAATTCCTCTTCGAAGCCGGTCATCTAGGAGGATTAGCTGGGTTGGTAGGCAAAATAAAATTACAAATACATCTATGAGCCGCTAAGGCTTCTCGACATTGTTTTCTCAGTTTGAAGCGCTTCTCGTTTCTGCTTTGAAAAAATTGTAGTTTACCTTCAGTATCTATGAAATTAGGGGAGAGACTCCGCGGATATTTATGTTTAAACAACCGACTTCTTGCACTAAAGACTAGCTCGGTGTAGGATCGATGATTCGTTCTTTGAAAGTGATGCCCATGGGTAGGGCGCCCCACTTTCCGAGTTGTCGATCTCAATTGGATGAGATAAAAGTTTGTTATGAAAGCTGGATTAGTTGAGAATCGGTTGAAAGTCCAGCAAGACTTTTCACTTGCTGGGGCCTCATAAACTGTGCATTATTGGTGACCTCACCCAGTCAAGAGGGATCAGGAACGTGTATAGTTTGGCCGTGACGGGTCACCTGTCGCTGCGGTTTTAGACCGTAGTGTCAGATAGAGCCCATCCGCGCTCCCTTGTAGGGAGGCAATGTGTCTGTATATTTGCAATGGTTTCTATGTACAGAGGGAAGGTGGGAGGGACAAAACGAGTCTTGACTGCGTGAGATATGACGAGCTACCAGCAGAGGCGAGCAATTGACTCCCGTGAGGCAGTTGCAGGAGGGAAGAAAACCCCTCCGTAGGCCTGTGGGCTCTGTGCGGGCATCACGTGAGGCAACCCCAATAAAACTCCTCCCTAGACGCGTGGATGAAACACAAAACAACTGTGACCCTCATTTTCGCTCAAATTACCTTCTTTCACAACATTTGGTAGAAAAACACAGGAGTTTATTTGTTTGAGTCCTCCTAAGTCTTACGAGTAGCAATTTGGTTTAAATACGAGATCTTCATTCCGCTGTTTTGTATCCTGTCAATTTCATGCGTGGTCTCCCGTGCAGTTCAAGCCACATCCTTATTTAAAGTGCCAATTTACGCCGAAGGCGAGAAATTGTTTCGAAGGAAATAATGTTTGTTTACGATCGATCAACAGACCATCTGGTGGGGCAGCCTTGGTGATATCCCCGATGATTCATTTCATAGTTAATATTGGTCTCAAAGTACGATACAGCCCCGCTTTACATTTGCTTTCGCTCATTAGATCTCTCTAGGATTCGTATCATACAAACTCATGCCTCTTCAGGATTACGTAACAACGATCCATCACCAAGATCGACGTCAATCCCAAATCTAGTCCTTCGACTGAGGAACTCACCTCCATCCATCTCACGCTCTCGTGTTTCAGAGCCATTTGAGACACCCGAAATATCATAGTTGTCCGAATTCCCAGAATCACTCGAAACATCGGAGTCAGTTCGCCTTTGTTCATCCATCTCCCACCAGCCCATTGAGAACGTGCGTCCATCAAACACCCCTCGTTTCTTCCATTCCTCGGAAGAGTACCATGCCGCACCAGGAGGAAAGATAGAGCCTAGGACACGGGAGCCATAGAGCAAGCTAGCAACGGAAGCAATACTCGTCGGACTCTTGGGAATGATTCTCTTGGTGCGCATGACATATAGTGCGATCAGCGCGCACATAACCATGCTACCCAGCACGCCATCTAGAATTCGAGTTGATATCTCGCTTTGCACGAGATATTTTCTTCCGTCGTGGAAGTTTCCCGTATAGATAGGTGCTTCCATGGTGGCGGGTTCAACAAAGTATGTCGCATTGAAAGGATCATTGAAAGATTCCCTTGCGCCGGTATTGAGTAATTGGGCCATGAGAACTCCCCAAACTGTGTTGACGCGATCGATCAGTACATCAGGGTCGAAAAGCTCATTTAACGGGACACCGTTGACGCCCTTCGTAAGCGTTTCTAGGAAGGCATCATTGTAACTAGGGTCGGTTTTGAAGAGGAAACTTGATACCTCCGCGAATAAGGGGAATGAATTGCGATTTGTCGCGAACGGTGAGCGAGTAGAGCCCTCGACTACGCGAGGCGGGTTGTCGGGGTCGATCAATAGCGAAGGAAGTTGGAGTTTTGTATCGACATCTACCTCTTCGATGGTGACTTCGCAGTATATGAAGCGGTAATCGGTGGAAGTGCGATTCTGGCTTTTTTTGACGTATAGCATAGTATGTGTGGGGCAATTTGGAGGTGGAACGCCTACACCTTCGGTCGGAAATCTAAGATCATAGTCTTTGTCTGTTGCGGTGGCATCGGCATACACATCCCCGATGAGGCAGCCGGAGTCAGACCCACACCACAGCCCTTGACTTTCTCTTTGGGTGCAGCTACCGTTGGCCGGATCTGGCGCACAAGTGAGGCGACTACGCAGAGCGGGAATCCGCACTTCAATGATTCCCGTGTCTGGCAGTAAGTGATCACTGCTAGCGAGCGCGACTTGCGGGAAGGCCAGATTGTTATGTGTCCATTGTGGATCAGAGAGGTTGAGGTTGAGAATGAGACCGGCTGTGTGGTCGGAATCGAAGTCTTGTGGCTCCCAGTATCTCATTACGCGATCGGCAGTGGCAGAGTCCCCCAAGTTCCAACGGGTGATCTGCGTGAGATTCATAGGGGAGGTGGGCCCCGAGGTCTTGGAAGCAAAGAGACCTGACACAACGATAGGGTTGATAGCCGCGAGAAGGAGTGAGATAGAGGCCGCAGTCAGCGCCCACTGTTTCTTTCGGAGCGTGTCAAAGACGGCATAGGGGGCGATCTTGCGGAGTTGGTTCTCGAAGATGCTTGTCTCTGGCGGAGCAAGGCCCTCGCGGAGGCGGGAATAGGGCTGTATAATGCGTGTGCTAAATTCGATGGATGTGAAAAGACATCGAATGATAAACATAATCAGCGCCGGGATATATGCCCAAATATAGTGAACATAAGGTGATTTCCCATCAACCAGGGTAATCCCACGCCGACTGGTAGAGATATGATAGACGACTTCGAGGCCAATGATCACAGTGATAGGAAGAACGACCACAGCAATTCGAATGAACCAAGTGGATGCGAACGGTTGCCACCAAACTGGTGAATGGTGTTCGCTAGGCTCGACAGGTTGGGGCGTAGGCTGATCCTGAGGAAGAAGCACAAAGGCTCCCTTTATATCACTCAGGGTACTATACTGTGTCTGGCCCAGCGTAGACTTGGCCATCTTTGCTTCTGATTCGAACTGTGTTCCGCCAAATGCGGCCATAAACTCTGGGCTTTGGGAAAGTATAAAAGCGACTCCTCCAATAGACCCTGTGTCTTGTGGGCATACAGCGACGGGAACAAAAAGGTAAAGAAGAACGACGACAAGAGCAATCAACATGGTCAATAGGACTGCCATCAGCCAGAACGACATTTGACGCACAAATAGCCGGTCTTCAAATGATTGCTCTGTTCCCTCGACATAATGCAAGTCGTCTTTCAGGAGCTTGTTCTTCGCCATCTGCTGCATTAGACATGAGAAAGAATCAGTAATAGAATCAGTGAACAGTGCCATATCTGCCCAAAGCAGCTCCCTCGAAGTACCATTCGCTGCAAAGGTGTACTCAGACCCCACTGGTTGGGTAGATGACTGATCTATTCCCTTCGATGCCGACTGAAAACCACTGTACATAAGCTTTGCTGCCTGTATACCAGCAATCCCATCTGTGACATTCAACCTCTGCCTTTGAATCTCCACCGAAACGGCATCTTCCCCAGCTTCACGCCAGATTCTCACAGGGCCCTGGTATGCAGTAAAGCGGGGCTTGCACGCAACAACATGAATTGGGTGCTGATCCCAGTCCATGAAATCATGTCTGTCATTCACTGGTAAATCGATGGTGGCTGATGGAGCAATGGACGCCCAGACCCGCCAGTCAATGTCCCAGTCGTTCAAAAAAGGCGGAAGGCCGGTCGAAGAGTCGTTGAATCTTTGGTTTTGGCATCCTCCAAGCTCGACCTGAATACCGATCTTGAGGTTTGAGCGATACATTGCAAGAGGAACATCCTGTAATTGATAGCGACAACCGTCCGGGGTTTTGTACACCTGCGTGGGCTTTGTTTTGTTGAAATCTTTCGAATAGAACGGCTCATATGAGACTGTCACGTTCTGGCAATCGAGGGAGGTTTCGATGACTTCTAAATCTGCCTCATATTTCCGACCTGCGGGAAGCGTGTCATTTCCCATTGAATATGAACCAGCTGACTGAAAAGGAGTATAAACGTATTTCTCGTAGAGACCAACAGGGCGGGTCATGTTGCGGCTGGAAAATGCCACGCAAGCAGCGAAGGATTTGATGTCGTTTGCATATGGGTCAAAATTGGCACCACTGAACTTGTTTGGTACCGTTAGGTTTAAAGGACGGGTGATGAGTACCGAGTCTAGTTCGAAAAGGCCGGTGGAAAACACGGTGACGCCGTTAAGGAGAAGCGATCCCGCCACACAGAGAGATACCAAAAAGTGTCTCTGCTTGAGAGATTGGTATAGCGACACAACATTCATTTTTGACAGGTAGTCGAGGAAGATGCTTTGTGAAGCTGGGGTCGGCCCACGGTGCATTAGAACCCATGGCATCAACTGACAAGCGCGGTACTCAGCTTGCATCCAGCCAGCTGTGATGATTGTAAACACTGCGAAGCAATTAGAATGGTTTAAATCAAGCCAAAACTCGAAAACCCTACATACCGGCGGTCGGCCCATAGGTCCAAAGGTAGTAATATTTATCGCCGTCTGTCTTGATACCCAGGGTATGATTCTGGCGCTGAGTGTACACATATAGCGCAATAAGTGCACCTAGGCATGAAAGAAAACTGAACAAAAAGACGATCATGATCGGACGCCGCAAAAAGAAAGGCGCCCAAAGTGCGCGAGTGTCATTTGTATCCTCATTCGCGGTCTCTTCTTTCGCAACAGAAGAATAGTTGACCTGCTGTTTGACGGTGGAAGAATGGTCTTGTGGCGACATATTGAAGATAGAGTGACTCAAATGACATCAAACAAAACGAGACATTTGAGGGGCCTCGATCGTATAAGATCAGGATGACTTGCCTAGCCAGCAGAGATAGGGGATAAAAGAGGTCAAAGTTACAGAACAGCATTTATTCAGACGAAATGAATGGGAGTTGATCATTGGACCGTGGTGAGGCTGAGCGTAGGGGGGAGAGCGGGTGAGAATTAGACTCCGTCGCCCGAGTGCCGCACTGACCTTTCAAGGAAGCAGTCGTTGAGGAATAAATATCATTGGCCCATATGACTCTCACCAAAGAGTCACGTCTCTTGGCATCTGCGAATCGCCATATTTGTGAACACGAGTAGGAGCCTTGCTTTTTTGTACCCTAAGTGAAGTGACGACTTGTATGGTTCAACTCTACATTCACGTGCGTCATATATGCGATGCGTAGAGACCTGGGCAAATTGCGGAGCAAGATAGGGTAGATTCGCAATCTCAGCCGCAATCCCAGCCGCAATCTCGCACTTATTTCCTAAACAAGAAGAAGCAACGACGATCTTAGCGTTTGGCTTTGATTGTCGTTAATGAGCGCTTCAAACCGCGGCCCAGATTTTCATGATGCTCAACTGCATGAATTTGTCTATAAGCTATACCATCATTATGATGATGATGAACTCATTTGCCCAATGTAGCTCGCTCTATATATATGCTGCTATGCGGGAATGCTGTCAGGCCTGCCGACAGCTGCAAGACGGTCGCCAGCCCACTATGCGATCGTCAAGGAACTCGTCTTATGAACTTCTGGTCAATCGCCCTCGAACGGAAAGATGTAGTTTCTAAACAGAATAAATGCACGAATACAAACATGGTAAATACAAAGCCAAAGTGAACGAACGTCTGTTGTGATATGAGGCTGTTGCAGATCAGGAATCAAGCCGCACCGTCGGAATTAGCTCCGAAGTTTCTATACAGACGACCAAGTTGATTGGAAATCAACTTGGCTCATTGTTGTATACATAGGCTCATGTATCCCTCTGAAATAATAAGTCAATCAATACCTCTGAACAACAACAGTAAGCACTAAAAGACTGTAGACCATGGTGTGACGCTGGTATTATCAACACGCGATTTGTTCGTGGCTTGTAAGGCTTTCCATTGTCACTATCAAGGAATCAGTCTCGTTCCTAGAGATGGACTTATCCGCACTGGGAACACAGGTCTTGACCCTGGGGGCTCTCTTGCCCCTGGAGACTTTAGTGCGGTTTAGGGGCAAAGAAGCAGCTACCAGGATCCATGTAGCCCCCAGGAAACCTGATGTAGCTTCTGGGGTCTTGTACCTCCACCTCGGGGAACCAAAGTCACGTTCCTTTGGACAGTCTTATCAATTCAGGGAAACTCAAGTGTGGTTCCTGGGGCTATGGCTAAACCCTCTGGGAGTGATTGAATGTCTCAGATCTATGCGTAGTTTTGTTAAAAGGTTTCTGTAAGTTAACAACCTACCTTGGGAGGCAGAGTATTGACTCTAGGATTCAGAGATGCTACCCTAGTAGTGCAATGGCTCCCAGACCCAGTAATCTGACTCTGGGAACTCTTACATTGATCCTGGAAACGCCAAAAGCAATCCTAGGAGCTGTTTGTTCTCTGGGAACCTGTCTTTAGCTCCTGGGGCCATTTTCCGTTTCCAGGAAACCGAGTTCTACCTTCTGGGATCTCCATTCTACGATCCTAACTGAATACAAAACTGGTTTTGGGATCGTATCGGCTGGACCTGAGAGCTGTTGCGCTCATGGAACCCTTTTTCTGGATCCTAGAGTTATTCTGCCTTCTGAGGTCGCGGAAAACCCTCACAAGGCACCTTCACCAGACCTGCGCACAAATCTGCGTCATTTGATTACTCCCGACAACACTGTCAGAGATATACATGAGGCATACAGGATGTTTGGAGAAATGATCTGCGGGGCCCACATGGTGTATGTGGTGCCCCTGAACGCGAGGAAGCTACCTTTCTTTTGCTTCCTCGCGCTACGTCTTGTATCTAGAGTCGACTATAGCTTTTCTTAATATCGATTATTCATCTACGAAACTCAGTCCCCATCTACGTATACGTGAGACCCTCACACTGTCAACAGGAACGTGACTGAATTTATGAGAGTGGGAAACGAGAGCCCACGAATACTGTAGATTTTATTTCTCTTTCTTTCTTATTATTATATCTTTTACCTCTTTCGTTTCTTCAACGAGGCCTTCTTCGAGGGTGGAACGTTTGTCGGGTTTCAGATATATATTGCTTACTCCGCTATCTGTCAATCATGAGATACACTTGACATCTCCAGTGATAACGCAGATTACCTGCCTATGGCACCTCATGCTAAGGATTAAGCATACACGAGTCCCACACCACGTACCTGTCATGTACTCTCCGATTGCTTGTGTAATTTTGAGTATTTGACCTACATTTAGTGCGTTAAATCTAGGATTTAGTAGATCAAATTCGACTATGTCCATTCTTATTGCTTGTTACGAGCTCATCCGATCAAAAAAAAAGTATATTCAGAAAATATAACTAAAGACAAAGAAGAAAAGATCCAATTCAGCATCGCAATGATCATACTCAAAGAGAAAAGATTATGCTGAAAGGATCATGCTGAAAGAATCATGCTGGAGGAAATCGATTGGCACTTTTTCCCCAAATAGATGCTAATTTACTAAATGAGTGTCTAAATATCTGCCTGAATCTGCCTGATCTAGTTATATGATCCTGATAACTAGCTCACTTTAGGAAATGATAGATCAAACGCGCTATATCCGGCCAGAAGACAATGCTATCTTATTGGTCTATCAAGCTTATAACATATGGGTCTAACCCAATAACCCAGCAATAACCCAGTAAGAACCTTGTAAAAACCCAATTCCCACCCTATTTTTTGCAAAGATCGCTCAAAAGAACTCACCCCATAATATCCACATTTCTGACCGAGGTCAGAAAATCGGGGCTGTCGTATATATTTTTACAATTTCAATAGCTTCGAAGGGTCGTTGGCTTCGAGCACACAATCATCCTCGAAGGTGTCGTTGGTCGCTTGCTTATTCTCATCCTCTTGTCCTTCAGAGGGACTCCTAAAAACCTCAAGTTAATATGAGCACTCTCGTGGCTAACGATCCAACTCACGGGTAACTGTGCGAATTGTTATTGTCGATTGATTGCTCTAGCTCTGGCCTCGCCCGGACCAGTAGAGGAGCTACCGACATATCGCTTTAGTTTCAGGGATCCACGGTTATGAAAAGTGACTCGATGAGGAAATGGGATATTCAGTGAGCTCAACAGAGGAAGGGAAGGAGGGAGAAGAGCTTTAGAATTACTCCATACATGGGGTGTATTTTCCCGTGGAATGTGAGGTCTTAGTGGTAGGTGAATAAGCAGGCTAGTTGGCAACTGTCAAGTTCGGCAGAACTGTCTTCCATTGACCGGGGTCTGAAGATGCAAAAAAAAGGCCAGGTTGCTGGGAGAAGAGTTGCTCAGCACCGGAGGGGGGCGCGTCCCGGTAATTAAACACCCCTGACTGCGAGATTCGCCCAGGTGCCCTACAAATGCATGACTCAGCCAGAATACAGACCTCGGGACGGACCCCGGGACATCTGCAATGGGACCTGGCGCAAAAAGTATTGATTTCAGTGTGGAATGGGAATCTGTGAACGAGGACCTGACAGTCCCGTCGTGTAATGAACCCTGTCAGAACCAATCTTGCGCTTATTTTCTGAAAAGATTCGAGAAAAAGGCGATCTTAGTGGTTGGCCTTTGTTGCTGATGAAGTTTTCCACCCTACCCTTCTTTTACCGTACAGAATACGTTGTATACAGTAAGAAATTAAGGTATGGGCCCAAAAATCTAGCACGGGCCTCATCTCTGTTAGGCTAGAGTGGGGCCCACTGTGTGGGTCTCTCTCTATTCCCGAAAGGGAAGATTGTGCGACAGCTTTCCCAGTTTTTGAAGGACGGTCTCGCATTCTCCATCATAAAACTACCCCGCACCTATTAGTGGAATCTGACTCGCTAGGAAGGCTGAGGTGGTCATCCATCAACAAATATCACATTCCAATCTCATCTAACTTGCCATTCCACCAGCATGCATGAGTACAGGACGTACATTGTAAAAAAGGCCCAGGATTATACACAAAATCTTACACAGTAGAAAAAAAAAAGCTACAATAACAAGAACTGAGATTTGACATAGGATATCATGCACCAATTAAACCTCCGCGCATGTGTCTGGAACTTGGTTCTAGGTTACCAGGTAGCTCTTGACGTTGTCCAGTGTTGATCTGAAGCTCATTGCAAGTGCCAGAAGGACCAGGCAATTCGCTCCGTGCTTTGCTACCCGTTTTTGAATCAGTGGAGCCAAACCCAGTATAAGATCCGAATACCGCATTTGAATATTTAGGCGCTGCGGAAGCACTTCCAGGATTGTTCCGTGGTCTTGAGATAATACGTTGCATGAACCATATTATTCCCACGATTATAAGAGCACCAAAAAAGCCTCCGAGGGTGGCACCAGCGATTAGACCTTTATCTGTGGAGGACCTTGTTGCTGAATTTGTTGGTTCTGGGGAGCCTGTTTATGTGTCAGTTGTGAAAGTCAGAGCCGCAGAGGCGGTCAAAAAAAAGAGACGGGACGATAGCATACTTGAACACGTGCCTGTCTGGGTCGCACTGGTCCATGTATTGTTCTTGTTTATGGCCGTCCTCGTCGCACAACCATACCAGTAACGTCCATTTGTGAAGCCTGTTAGCTGCGGCTCGCAGCAGAAGTATCCCTTTGCCCACCAGAGAGTCCAAGTCGAATTGGCGCATTGCGCCGGAACTACCCCAGACCCAGTATTGGTATCAGGACACTGTGAGTTGGCCCCGTATTGTTCAGGCTCAGATAAACCTTCTGGGCAACAGCTGTACCAGTTGTCCCAGGTCTTAAAGCCTGGAAATTGCCCGCAAGAATTTTCTCGGCGGACTGGGTAGCCACCTTGGACTGTTGACGACATTTTATTTCCTTTTAATAGCGCCAGGTCGAGTTGAAGGATACCGGAATGGATAATGAAAAGACGAGGGAGTCTTTTCAGCCCTAAAAGGAGGATCCAAGGGGTCAGCAGGGAAAAAGGGTTCTCGGTCTCTGAGGCTTTTAAGTCTCTCTTGTAATCTTGAGAATGGGCCTTCTTGCATGACAGTAGGCGGTTAAGCATGGTGGTATCCACCATCTATAGAAAGGATTTGCAAGCTGGTCACAATCACTACACCAGGCCAGGATCGTTATTGGCTGCAGACCCCTGGATCATCCTTGGCCTTTCTTCTTAGGAAAGAAGTGCGAGTGCCCAGCACTGCCCTATCTCACTTAGTCCTGTTGGACCGTCTTGGCATCATATTTTCGACGCAAATAGTAGCGCTAAATGGATTGATCGAATGGGAAGTTCAACCAGTCATACAGATAATCATCAATGAAACTCAGCTCCGGCCCCCTTTGAAGATCATGGGGGAGGGGGGGGGGGGGAGATACGTCTCCCCATTCCCCTAAAGCCCAGGCCACCATGAGGCTCTGCGCTTACCCACTTCGCTTGATTCCGCCCATTTGCAATTGAACAGCTTTTACATCTATCTTAGTCACCTCTAGAAAGCCTGAGAAGTATTTTGTCGCCTCTGTATGCTCTTGAGGTTCTCTATGCTTAAAGTCCTCCGTTTAGGGATTTTCTCCGTCGGCCCATGATGATCAAAATGACTCCACTCACTGACGTCCCAAACCATTGTGATACCAACCCCTCGCGGCCGTCAAGGCCGCCATCTAAAGCGAGCAACACAAAAGAATCTTCCGAGATCCGGAAACCCCTCGCAGGTCTCTCTGGCTCTACTCGTGGCTATTTGAATAGACTACGCTAGCTTTCAGCGTTGCCTGTTTGTCGCTATATAGGCAGCCTCCACATTCCCTATACCTCATTGTATGGTTGCAGTAACAATGCTAGTAATTCATTGAATTTCTTTCCCACTCATAACTTCCATACTTCAAGTATGGAGGCCTTGGATACCGCAGCTCAACACTGGATCCCTCAGACTGAATCTTCACGTTAACACAGTACGCTCGAGCAGATTCAGGAATGATCCCCCCCGGCTTTACTCCAGTTGACTCTATATCAATCAGTTTCTTTAAGGCCACAGTTGTCGCAGATGCCCAGTAGTCATCTTCGGACCGTTTGTCTATTATGTAAAAGATTTCACGACGGACCTGCCAATCGCGACATTTGACCGCAGACCACAAGAGCGCAGGCAAAACTGAGTGCCTATAGCTAAACGGCGAAATTGTGATGTCGTTTAAACCTGTGGCCGAGTCTGCTAGGATTCGTGCAAGTTTGGTAATATGCTGAAACTGCTCCAGGTGATCATCGTAAACCATCTCATCTGGTGATTGGCTTTTAGCGACACCCAGCTTAATTTCGATGACATCGATCAACAATGAGAAGACTTTTAGTGAATCGCAGTCCTCTGGCGCAATACCATCCAATTCGACGAGGACGGCTAGAAGATGACTTCTACAGAGCCGAAGCTTATTCAAGACTACTGCCGCGCCGCGGCCGATGGAGCTTGCTGGCCCAATATCAAGCCCAGAAGTAGTGTAATCCAGTATGAATCCGGAGACGAGGGTTGAAAATTTTTGGATGTAGTCCATCTGATCAATACCCGAATAGAGAGACGGTGTGATCTTTGATAGGGCCGCTGTATTGTTTGGGGATATCCGATATTCGATATTGAGTTGTGCGGAATCCTTAACAAATAACTCGGAATGAGAGCAGAAGAACCAGTAAACGTGCATCTGGGAAAAAGCCTGTGTCAGGGCCAGACAAGTAGCATCGTTGTCATGCTGGACATCCCATTCTTTGAAAAGTCTATAACCGGAGGCAAGGTGACGACGAGCAGAATGGAGATCTCCCTGAAATAGAGTAAGGAGAGTAAAAGTCAAACATGTGATTAACACTACTTCCTTCGCATTGCGTGGTGAGCTGTACGGAGTGAGATCTTCCTGAGAAAGACTTTCTCGGAAACAAGCAATGGCTTTTGTAGAGTGCCGAAGAGTCATACTGGGGCCCCGATCTTGTATCAAGTGGGTATGCCACGCACTCATAGCGATCGAAGCATGACGGATAGCAGGATTATTTTCGCACATTTGAAATAGCAATCCTTGCCAGAATGAGTTTTGAAAGTAATGCGAGAGTCGTACTGCTATGCAGTTGTGGTAGAAATCCAGATACCATAGCTCGTCCCTGTTAAGGCCGATCTGGCGGGTAGTTGCCAAAGGCAGAGGAACGGCTGTTACCGATGGCCGAACTGTCGAGCAATATCGGTTTTGCAGAGCTACACTGTTCTGATTTTTGGGTTTGGATTCACGCCACTCGCATGCTCTCTTATCAACGGCTTGTTCATAACCGTCGCATTGCCTGCCTGTGCTCGCACATCGGGATTGACTGAGATTATGATTCTGCTTTTTTTTGGTGTTCAAATAGCGATCGCGATCGTTCTGCTTGTGGTGAATGAAGACACCGCTGTCTCTTGAATACCCCGGGCATTCGGTGCCCCTCCTCAGGCAGACTGCACATTGTGGCTTTTGCTGGTCGCACTGGATTTGGAACGTTAAAAATATTGGCGAGTATTGATGAAGTTCATCACTCACTTTGACCTTTCTCTGTCTGCAAGCATGACACCCTCTCGATTCGAATGGTTTGCCACCCATCATGCCCGGTCAAATCTTCAATTATTGGTTGAAGATAATATGATGAGTTGAAGCGTTCAGGCGGTACAGTAATTATGCAACAGCGCTTGTGTGGTCCAAAATCGAACAGAAACTTTGCAAGTCAGCTAGAGAGCGGATAGATGACCAGGAATAGTACGAGTGAATCCACCAAACTACTTGACTGCTTGGCGCGGAGCTAGTCTGCGGTCAAAAGTCGGTGGGAGGCGGGGAAAGGGTCACGTCTCTTGGCATCTGCGAATCGCCATATGTGTGGACCCGAGTAGAAGCCGTGCTTTCTTGTGCTCTAAGTGAAGTGACGACTTTGATATTTCAACTCAACATAACATAACATTCACATGTGTCATAAATGCGATGCGTAGGAACCTGGGCAAAATGCGAAGCAAGGATAGACCCGCAATCTCAGCCGCAATCTCGCACTTATTTCCTGAACGAGCAAAAGCAACGACGATCTTCGCGTTTAGCTTTGATTGTCCCTAACGTAGTCATAAATCTATACTAGTCAGATCAGGCCTAGCATCGATAAAAATAGAGGCTGTGAAGCAATCATGGAGAATAAGTTTTTTTGGACCTGATTTCGAGAGCGTCTGTACAGTCGTTTTGTCCATTGGAATCATATAATCACCTCAGTAAGCGGCGTGCGATAAGAAGTTAAGAATGTGCAGAGTCGGCACTAACATTCGCCTTCTGCGGATAGCATTTTCTAAGATAAAAAAGAGAGGGGCTAAAATAGATATATTTCCTTGAGATTACTGTAAAAATAAGCATCGCTATCCCATCTGTAATAAGGTATCGGTTTCAAAGAGTAATTCTGTTTACATCGATATGTATCTAGTTAGGTCTAGATCGCATTGATTTATCTGGCATATTTGAGAAAAGTACTACTACTACGACGGTACCAGTATTTCCAATCATTGCAGCCTATTATGTTGGTCTCTGGATATTTCAATCTCGACCGCCTCGTGGGCAAGCCTGGAATGCGAAAGATGTGGCTGAAATCACTGATGACAAGATTGTTGTGATATGAGGCTGGTGCAGATCAGGAACCAAGCCGCACCGTCGGAATTAGCTCCGAAGTGTCTATACAGACGACCAAGTTGATTACCAATCAACTTGGCTCATTGTTGTATATATAGGCTCATGTATCCCTCTGAGATAAGTCAATCCATACCTCTGAACAACAACAATACAGACACATTGCCTCCCTACAAGGGAGCGCGGATGGGCTCTATCTGACGCTACGGTCTGAGACCGCAGCGACAGGTGACCCGTCACGGCCAAACTATACACGTTCCTGATCCCTCTTGACTGGGTGATGTTACCAATAAACTACCTCAAATTTTGGTTAATCTACCAATACCCTCTAAATCCAAGCTAAGAGAGAAATTCTAGGTCTCATCTATAATATAAAAAAATTATTGTTTTATCTCTAAACTACCTTGCTAACCGTTTACTCCAAATGCCCCTTCAGGTATAGCGTCATATGAGTGATACTACCAGAATCAATACCGACCAAATCTTCCTAGTGCTTCATGATCCCACTGCTCGCGGAAGAACGCTCTTCTGGTGGACTCCGCGATGAAGTGTCTGCTAGCCTGATTCCACTCATGCCGATTCTGACACCATTCCCCTCGCGTCAGTTCCTCCTGGCTTGAATTTGTATTTGCCTGCCAGATATCCACCCGTCGTGTGATTCCACAGTTACTTTTGTCACTCTTTTCGATACGCTGGAGTTCTGCCGATTGGGAATGATTGCTGCTACACTCCGGACCACTGTTGCTATTCGCACTCCGCAGCTGTGCAGCCTGTCTCACTTCCCTGCAAACTCGCCGGTAAAGATGCCGCGTGGCGGGCAGTATGCTAGCTATCATGTAGATGGAGGGTTCGACGAGGGCATATATCATAGGACCCCCTGAGGCGTACCATGTTGGATCCGAGAAGAGCGGGACGGTGAAGAAGACAGAGAAGCGAAGTGCACATGTTATTATGCCCCTATATTGTATCAATACGTTTCCTTCTTCTAGGCGAGATGCAGAAGTAAGCGGAGGCGAAGCGTGTAACTCACAGCGAAGCAGCCAGAAAAGTAAGAATAAGGCCGATCTTTTCCGAATTGCGCATTTGCAATTGGAGAAGAATCGGCCAAGGGAGCACCAACATCATCACATCCGTGACCAGACTCGGAATGCTATAGCTTTTATAAAAAAGCATCACGTCTCCACAGGTTCCATCGTTGACATCAACCGCCTGGGTCCAGAAGTACTTGAAAGGCCGGCAAATCGAAAACGCTAGGATAACAGAGATCGAGCCTTGAAGGATGATAATCACGCCAATGCCAGCAATGAGGCGACGATAACGCGAGACTTCGAACAGTTGATAGTAGAGGAATAGAGCGGCAAGCTTGGCGAACATAACGGCGGGTGTGTAGGTGAACTCGAGAACTTTGGATAGTTGCAGCCAGGTCTGAAATGTGGTCACAGGGACGGCATGGACGTGGTACCCTGCACCGCCGATTGTAACCATTACTATTGAGCGTTAGTGCCCATCATTCACTCATCGAGTTTCCCCATCCTGATTCAAGCCATCGCAGCTTCATGTTTGCTTTTTTTCTCAAGCAAAGGAAAATGCTCAATGCTTCCACCTCATTCGTTCTAAAGCCCATAACCCATGCGAGAAGACAAGAGGGGAAGGACTAACAGATTCCCTTCGCCGCACTCCCCATACAAAACACATAGCACAGCGTATTACACACCACCATGGACACTCCCACCGCCTTGGGATTGAAATACCTGCTCACGTAGAACACCAGCATGAAAAAAGTATCAATCACAATGAACGCGATGCTGACCCGCTGGTCCAGACCCGGATCATTCGTCTCGGCTGATAACTTTGACGACCCCACGCTCGAGCCTGCCATGATGGATAGAACAGGCGTTTGGGAGGCGGTACAAGCAAGGTCTTGCACAGCGGATGTCGTTCTGGTGGGAAGGACGGACGCACGTGTTTTACGTCTCGGATGCGCAAGTCATTGAATAATGAGCTCAAAGAAATACATATCGAGAGGCGGTGAAACGAGAAGATGTCCCATAAGTTCCGACAGAAACTCCAATTAGGCTAGATCGATGAAGAAAACCGGTAACTGCAGTTCAGTTGTGCGCCCCAAGTTCTTGAGTATATGACTAATCGTCACAGTCAATATC
>QAGG01000267.1:0-18734 GCA_003138045.1 Penicillium sp. MA 6036 | reverse complement strand
CCCTAAGCGCCCCCTCAATATCCCGATTCAGCGCACAATCCCCAATAAACCAACTCCACCCAAGCACCCCATAAACAACCTGCACAGCCCTCGCAAGCACAGATCCCTTCGCCCTCCTCCACGGATTAACAACATGCTCCGTAACCAGAATCCGCCCACCAGGCTTCAACATCCCATAAAGCTCCCGCACCGTCTTCTCCATATTCGGCACAGAGCATAAAACACGCACACACAGAATCGTATCAAAAACACCACCCTCAACCTCAAGTCCTGCCTTGCGCAAAGCGGGAACAAGCTCTGTCTCCGCAACGCCGGTGGGCAGGATATGGTACTTGGATGAGATGCCGTGTTCTTCTGCTTTTGCGCGGATCGCGCTGTGCAAACTTGTGCAGGGCTCTGCGCCGTACAGGGCGGTTATGGAGGGGGATGTTAGAAGGGGCATTTGGGTTCCTGTTCCTGGGCCTATGTCTAGGACTACGCCGCTGGCTGAGCGGAGGAGAGGGGGGATTAGAGCTGAAGAGCCGACTGGGGGTGGGACTTCTGTGTTGTTTGGGTCGGTTGTCATTTGGCGAGGGCCTGGGATTGTTAGATCATGTACTAAGTTGGGGGGTTTTTTGGTGAAGATAAAGGTGGTGCGGAGTTGGTGAGATTGGTGCTGACTTACTGCTAAATTCGATCCAGAAACGGCCGAATGCTTCATCGCGTAGTCTGGAGGTTTGGGTGATTGGGGCTAGGATTTGGCCTTTGAGTATTGTCTGAGTGAAGACTTGGAAGTAGTCTGGATTTGAGTTAGTAGGATATACCTGGACGGTGTGGATGGTCCCATTGAGTCAGATGGGCTGATGAGGTGCCCAGGTGGGTTGATATCAGGGTTGAGAGAGGATGGTGGTAATGAATGAAGGGGATGCCCAGGTGCGATGTCTTGAAATAATACACATAGGAGATGATATAAAGAAGGAATTATGTGAAAAGCATCAAGTGGGATCCAGGCATCAGCCCCAATCCTCCATCTCAACCGGAACTCGGATCTATATCATTTTTGTACTTACGGGGTATAGCCATCCTCATAATCTGTGCGGGCACGGTCAATTCGACCAAGCGCTGGAAAAACGGCGGGGGAGCATCGGAAGACATGGCGAGAAGATAGTATCAACGTAAGCTCAGGAGTATATCAATCAGAAACTGGTTGCAGCATGGAAAGTAGTTTTATCTTAGGGCCACTCACGTGACGCGGAGGGTTTTGCGCTCGGCGTTTGAACTGCGAATCAACGACGCAGGATTGCGGGGGAAACGAACACTTCCATTGGTGGATCCTACGACAATCCAACTTGATAATAATTAGACATAATCCAACGAAATCGAATACTAAATCTAGTACCAGGCTAAGGCCAAAGAACGGAGCCGATCACGAAGATGGCAATTATCAACATGAGGAATATAGGAAAGATCAGATTGCGGCCCGGAGGCCACGGATTGAATGATAGACTGAGATAGAGATAGAGCTGAGAGCTGAGAGCAGGAAAAGGAAAAGGGTGAAGAGAAGGTGGTGGCTGAAGACAGTCCGGAGCCATGGCTTTTGAGCCGATGTGGGAAAACAGTATTAGAAGGTGTTGAGTGTTGAGTGTTGAGGAAGAAAAAAGAGACTCGTTTAGGACTCAAGTCGTCTGGGTCGAGGACCTGCCCACAGACCCGCGAATTCCGTTCTCAGTGAGGGTGGGGTGAGGCAATGCGATCGACTCGCGGGCTGTACCGACTGGTACGAGAGAGGGAGCCGACGTCGTGCTTGCCGTCGCAGCAGGCACGCACATTTTCAAGTCGGTCTTGTTCTTGGTTCTCCATGACCTGTCGGAGATCGTCGGCGCTCTCTTGGCCGTGGAGACTTTCATTGTGCATGCTGGGAGATTGGCCGTGGCGACCCTTCAAGCTGGCAATGGAGCCTCTGATGGAGCTGGAGATCGTGCTGAGACGCGACGAGGAACGCTGGCCGTCGGGGACTTGCAATGACGAGTTGGGCACGGGGGAGCTGAGGGCGGGGGAGGCTCGGCCGCCAGGAGTGCCACCGGATCGCATCGACATGGCGGACGCCGCGCGCTGCTGCTTGTGGGGATTGCGAACGGTGCGACTGTTGTGGGAGGAGAAGGACATGCGCGCGTTCTGGCGTGAGCCAGAGCGGTAGCTGGGAGGATTGAATTCGTCGATCTCGTCGAGAGTCACGCTGTTGCTATCTTCACAGTTGTCGTTGGTCTCCCGCAGAAGCAGGTATGACAGCGCGTTGAACCAGGTCTCGTGCCTCTGGCTGGTCGTTGCCGTGAACCGAACCCGTCGGCCAGGACTGACGACCTCCAGACTCCTGCAGTGAAGACCCGGTGGGTAGGGATTATCATCTGGAATCACTCGGACAGCCTCAATGGGAACACTCTTGGTGCGGAGCTCGCTCTTTCCGGCGGTTTGCGGGTCGGAGGTGCTCCAGTATAAAGTGCGGGTGTAAGGGTGGACCCAGAAGTAGCGTCTGTGGCGCGTGGAGGACATATCCGACGAACCAGTCTTGCGTGTGTACTTCCAAAGGAACTCGCCAATCATGGTCTGTGTGATGGCCTGGATCATGCGAGGATCAGTGTTAGGTCCGTAACCTTGAGGCATAGGGCCTGCATGGGGGTTGCCATTGAAACGCTCGTCAATCTCGGATGCGAAAGACGAAACTGAAGACCGTCGGGACATTTGGCTCGTGCTTCCACGCCGCATTCGGGCTTGGGAAGAGCCGGTTCTCGCGGAGCTGGCTCGCGCAGCTTGTTCGCTGGGCGTGAGGGGGCGGTGGGTGTTCATTCGGTAGGCAGAAGCAGGCGCCAAAGGAGGACCCATGGCAGAGGAAGGGGAAGGCGGGGCCACGTCGATGGATCTCTTCTCGGCAGCCATGATGGCTTCCCGGTGGTCCACTGGCAGCGGGGGATGGCTGACGTTGGATAGTTGACTGGTGGCGCTGGGTGGCCGGCGGGGGGTCGATGTGGACTTGGTGGATTGGATTTGGGAGAGACGAGGCCTGAGGTTGGCCTTGGGTGTGTAGGGGGATGTCGCAGTGGCAGTGACTGCGGCAATCTCTTTCGAGTTGTCCGTCACCCTGCTGTCCGAGGACAATGGGCGCGAAGAACGCTCAACCAGGATCTGATCAATCTGCTTGGAGGACAGGATGGTCTGGGAACCTTGGTCCATGCTGACCGAGCTAGACATACGCTTCGCAGAACGACTCAGACTGTTACCAGAGATATCGTTCAAAGCGAGACCGGCACCAGCAAGTTTATCGCTGTCACTGGAGTCAATAGACTTGTCTTCGTGCACAACTATACCGGCTCCAGTTGCCTGTGACTCTGGCTCGGTTTGGGTAGAGAAATCCACCACACCAGGGAAGACAGGAAGTGCAGACTTCACCGGTTGGGTCTCAACAGAGCGCACAGAGGAGAACGACAGTTCCGGTACGGGAACAACGTGTGGCTTCGAAACCACTGGCGTTGTGTACGCAGGGTCGAGGAAAGAAATTGACAAATCAGGGAATTCACGCTCACGCTCAACGTGCTTGACCACGTCAACGTACTGAATGACGGGTGGTTGGGGCTTGGGAATAGATGCCTTGATGGGGGCAGTGAACTGAGTCGTGATGGAAGAGAAGCTCAACTCCGGAACCTCACGCTCACGCTCAACCTCGACGTGCTTGATGACGTCGACGTACTCAATGACGGGGGCCGCCTTGGTTGCTTGCACGGGGGCAGTGAAGTGGTGGTTGATAGAAGAGATACTCAATTGAGGCAATTCACGCTCACGTTCCACGTGTTTAATCACATCAACGTACTCGATGACCGGCTCTGGCTTAGCGAAGGTGGCTTGCACAGGAGCGGTGGAGTGACCATCAATAGAAGCGATGGTTAAAGCGGGGTGCTCGCGCTCGCGCTCAACCTCAACGTGCTTGATCACGTCGACGTACTCAACGACAGGCGCCGCCTTGGTGGCCTGCACAGGCGCAGTAGAGTGGCCAGCAATAGAAGCAATGCTCAAAGCAGGAAGTTCGCGCTCACGCTCGACTTCCTTGATTACGTCAACGTACTTGACGACAGGCTCCGGTTGAGGAATAGGCGCCCGAACAGCTTGAACAGGTGCCGTTGACTGGGTTGCAACAGAGGAGAAGCTCAATTCGACGATTTCACGCTCACGCTCCACCTCCTTGATCACATCAACGTATTGAATGACAGGCTCTGGTATAGCGAGGGTTGCTTGAACTGGCACAGTGGATTGAGTAGTGATGGAGGAGAAGCTCAGCTCGGGCACCTCCGGCTCACGCTCAATGTATTTGATGACATCAACGTGCTTAATTATTGGTTCAGGCACCAAAACCTTGGGTTGGATAGGGTTGGTGGTCTGGACTGAGATCGAAGATATCGTCATTTCCGGCACTTCCGGTGCGGGCAGCTCATGCTTCACTGGTTCGGTGATGCCACCGTTAATATAAGAGACACTGAGTTCAGGTCGTTTGGGCGTGCGAGGTGTCGTTTCTTGGGAAGATACTTCCGCCATGCCCATTTGTGGAAGATCGCGTGCGTTGATATTCCGGGCTTGTTCGTCCCAGGCCATCTTGGGCGGCGTAGACACATCAGCCATGTGGTCATCAGCAGACAGTGGCTTCTGTGGTGTCGCCTGTGCTTCTGAGCCAATAGATTGAGTGTCTTGAACCGTCTCATCCACCTCTCGGTCTCCTTCTCCAGCCGCGTGGGTAGCGAAAGCACCGGTGGCAGCTCCAGCAACAAGGCCAGCAGCGCCGGCAGCTAAGCCAGTACCGATAGAAGAAGGCTCCCAGGGCTCGGTCATAACGCCAGAGTCCACCATGGCCGGTTTGGGCAGTGCATCCAACATCACATCCGAGGGTCTGCGCGAGCCCGCAGTAGGTTCCATGCGCGGCGTCGAAGCCTGAGAAGTAACGTCTCCGTCATCTTCGGTGCTGTCAAACTCGCCAAGCTCAGCGAAGAGACTTTGGCCCTCTTGAGCCGCGGGGGCTTGCTCAAAGCTACTGGCCGTAGAGTCGCGTGAACTTGAGGGGCGGCTTGTAGATGCAAATGTAGCCTCTCCAGAGGGGCGAATGCGCCTGGAAATACTGCGCTTGGACTTGACACGGGGTCGGGAGATGTGCATCTGTGTTGGGGAACCGAATCCTCTATCAAAGTCCTCTTCGTCGGATGAGGCAGAAGCCGTGCTGTGGTATGCGTCGCGATCGCGGGTCTTGGTCATGCGGATAGAAGAGCCCTTGGCGCGTGGGGTTGTCTGGACGTTCAGCTCGGTCTCGGTGAGATCGGCTGAGTCGCTGCTGTCATCAGCCATGCTCTCAACACCGGTTTGGAACGCTTCGCTCTCGGTTGCGGTTGCGCGCTCATTTGCGGTCTCGAAGCCATCTTCCGCCTCGGTAGCGGTCTGGTAGACATCACTAGGTCCATCTGGAGACTCGGTTCCAGAACGGGCTGTAGAGGGCCTGGAGCTGACACGGACCGAAGTAGGGCTGATTTGGCCGGCATTATCTTCCCAGTCAGTGTCTTGGAGTTCGACAAACGACTTCTCCTTGCGTCCTGCGCCCAAAAGATCGGGGCGCGGGGGCTTCCGAGAGGAATCAGTCTTGGTCTTCTGGCGCTTGCTCGAGGCATTGGGCACAGCGCTGTCACGGCGACGTGTCTCGACTTCGTCACGAGCATCTTGCAGCATACGCTTGAGCTCGATCTTTTCAGTCTTCTCGCGGTGGATCGTGCTCTTCAAGTTCTGGATCATACGGTGGGCATGTCCGAGAGAGCTTTTCAGAGTCTCGGATTCCAAGTGGCCGTGGCGAGGAGTGAACTTGTTGGGGGAAGGCGGGGGAGAGCTTTCGGGAGTGATCGATTCGGGCTCCTCATCATCGTGCTCATATGAAACAGCGCGAGTGCCCTGGTTTTCCTGCTCACGAAGGCGCATGGCGACCGCCTTGGCAAGCTCCTGGTTTTGAGAGGTCATTTCCAAGAGCTTCTTGTGAAGGGCGGACTTCTCTGCATCGCCTGCATTCAGGTTTCGGCGCAGTAGGTTGATCTCTGCATCGTTTGCTTTTTGCGTAATGCTCTGGTCCTCAACCAGTCTCGAGTTGGCTTGCCTCAGTTCCTCCAATTCCCGTTCCACGTCGTTCTTCTCCGCGGTCGAGGCAGTCAAACTGCTGTTGAGTCGTTGTTCGCGTTCGGCAGCCTCTCGCGCGGCTGCCATCAGCTCATGGGCTTGCGTCTCCAATGCCCAGTTCTCGTCCTTGTAGCGCTGTTCGCTGTCATCCAGTGCCCGAATGCGCTGCCCGTAGCCCTCGGCTTCCAATTCAAGGCGCGATTTTTCCAAATTCACAGACTTGAGGGTATCTTCTCGTTCTGCGAGCAGAGCTTGCAGCTGACGAACTTGGGCCAAAAGGGATGTGGAGATTTCAGTTGCGAACTCGATATCGTGGACACGATTTGACGGTTGATTGCGCTGTTTTCGTGAAGGAACGCTGACTTTGCTCGGAGAATTAGTTGCTTGGCTAGCGAACAAAGCCGGACTCAGAGGGGACTATAAATTCAATGTTAGTTCCGGTGTTGCTGGTTGGGTGGGCTCTATTGAGCCATACCTTCTGGTCAAACGAGGGCGTCGCAAGCTGGGCCTCCTCGGCGCCTCCAGCTAGCCGCTTGGGTGCCAAAAATGCACGCGCCGACTCCCGACCGATCTCGTTATATTCTTTTTCCAGATCGGCGAGTTTGCGGCGCAATGCCGGGCCCATCTCGATATCGTCCTGCTGCTGTTCAACCTCCTTCAATTGTTCCGCCAACTGTTGCTGCTGGTCGATCAAAGCGGTACCGAGTTTCGAAGCCTCCTCCAATCGACGTTCGGTTTCTGCCAAATGAGCCTCGAGGGCCCGTTTGGCCTGTGCCGGAGACGAGGCATTGAGGCTGAACAGCTGTGTGTCGAAGGATGAGTATCGGTGTGCTTCGCGGGGGACAGCTGGCCTCCCGCCATTTGAAACGAAGGGGTCTTCCATGGACGGAACCGCGGCGGTCTCGTCGTGAGAAGCGGTCATCATCTGGGATGAGGAGTCCTCAAACGGCATCTGGACCTCTCCGTGGCGAGGACGCAGTGGCCGTTGAGATCTCGTCGACTCGCGCGTTGATCAGCGTGCGGAGTCTAGATCGCGGGCATTATCCAAATAACCGATATCCGTCGCTGATTGCGCTGAACTGTCGAGCCAGCGACCAGGGAGTTTGTTACTGCGAAGCACCGTCGTGAGGAGGGGAAACCGGGATGGTGGACAACAACAAACACCGGGGACCTTTGGGCGAATCAGTGCCCAGCGTGAGGTTTCGGGCTGGCAAGATGACTGGACGCGCAGAGTTCAGCCAACCACAACAAAGTGATCGGGATCTGCGTATCGCGAGGTGAACTTTGAAGTTTAAAAAAGAAAGACAAAAAGGAGAGAATGGATAAATAACAGTCAGAAAAAAAGAAAAAGGGAGCGTAGGGAGTGGACAGGTCAGGTTGACTCGGGCGGGGGAGAAAAGGGCAGAGAAGTGTGCTATTATCGATTATTGCCAGATGGCTCCGGTGGGCACATACTAGTCTTACTATCTTACTACGAGTATGAAGTACAATTCTGTAGTTACTTGAGGGTAAAGAGGATATGATTGCTATCTTCTATAATGAACAACAAACAAATCAGACCAATAAGACGAATAAGAAAATATTCGGTTCCAGACTTTGCCTCTCTGCTTATTTGGGCTGTCAACGCGCTCAAGTGAGGAGGTTGTTTGTCCTGTTTGCTCCATTGCCACCGCTTAGTCATTTCTTCCAGATTCGATCTGGAGCTTCGATCGATATCTCCCACTTCCCCAGACTTCAGACTTTCTTTCCTCCGATAACCATAATCATGGCCGAAGAAACACCCGTGGCAGAAGCGCCCCAGTTCGCCTTCAAGAAGCGCAAAGGCAAAGCCAACCTCCGCAAAAAGCCCGCCACGCCACCCCCGGCCTCAGACTCCGGCTCGGACTTCACTTCCTCAGACGACGAGGAGGGCCGACGGATCAAACGCCGGCGCAACAATGTCGCCGTCACGGCATCCTCCAAATCGAATGTGATCCGACGCCCGGAAGAAGTGAAGACCGCCGCGCCGGCCCCGTTGACCTCCAGCAACGATGCGACCAAGTCCGCGGAATGGTACGACGAGAACCTCAACGAGAAGGATCTACTCGGTACTACGCGGGCGAGGCCTGAGACATCGGAGGCCGATGGGAAATACAAGGGCGCAGCCAATTACACATCATTCATCCAGAAGAACCCGGATGCGCCGTCCAAGTTCGGACCTATAAAAGCACCCACGAACGTGCGCACGATCACCGTGACGGATTTCGCACCCGATGTGTGCAAGGACTGGAAACAGACCGGATACTGTGGTTTTGGCGGTAAGTCCGATCCTGACATTTGACCTGACATTAGCTAACGTTCGCAGACTCGTGTAAATTCTTGCACAGTCGAGAGAGCTATAAACAAGGCTGGGAACTGGACCGCGACTGGGAAATCAACACCAAAGGCAAAACGTTGAATGGAAAGGTGGTCTCCCAGCGCAAAGGCGCAGGCATGGCCGACGAAGACGAAGAGGAGGACGACGAAGACGAATTGCTGGAAAGCATTCCCTTCGCCTGTATCATCTGCAAGAATCCCTACACAGAGCCGATTATCACCAAGTGCGGGCACTACTTTTGCGAGGCATGTGCTTTGAAGCGGTATCGCAAGACTCCTACGTGTGCTGCGTGCGGCGAGGGAACTAGCGGGGTGTTCAACGTGGCGAAGAAGTTGAACGCGTTGTTGAATAAGAAGCGGGAGCGGGCGCGCAAGCTTCGCGAGGAGGCGATCGCCAATGGGGAGGAGGTTAGTGATGAGGATGATGAATAGATACCATAATGAAACAGCTGGACTGGTGTACCATATTATATGTCCGAATACTTTTTGTATTCTCCGGGTCTAAGCCTGGGGTCAACTCGCAATCCGTCAAGAACTTCCAAGATTGGAAAGGAATGAAAAACAAGCTCAGGGTAGATTAAATTAGGCTAAAAGGTCCACGGGTTCCCCCAACACTTCTAGGTTCTACATGTGGAGATGGCTTAACCTAGCTAGCTTTGACCTTGCGCTGTTAATTTGCGGGATATACTCGAGGGGAAATGAGCCACAGAGCAAAGCCTCGGATAATTGTTGCAAACGGTCCGGGTCTTGTGTACTTATATGCCCGTACTGGTACAAGTATTTAGTAGTCTGATCGCTATATGCCGTGGTGTACTTACTCGGCCGGAGAATTTCCGCGGGGATACTCCATACGTTCAACCCCTCATGTCTAACCGCGCAAGTGGATAGAGGCAGTGCCAATACGAGCTCCCATTTGACAGATCTTCAATTGAAGTCCCGTCCGAACACCATCACACACTTGGACTTGGACTTTAGAGTACAATTGCCAAGAATTGACATCATCCGATCACCGGCCAAGCAATCTCGAGTCCGCGCGGCATATTGCGCATGTGGGCTCGCAGTGCGTCAACTTCACTAAGACAAGATAGCGAGGAACAAATCAGAGACATGGCATCTCTGTGGCTTTCCGATAAGCGGGCAGCGGCTGTCGGGAAGTTTAGCAGCAAAAAAGCCATCTTCACCAATGTCTCATGTGCTAACGGCACGGACGTCAACCAATTTATAGTACGGAGTACATGTGAGTAACATATGCGCTCTGGACATTCCCCAACTACATCATGCTGATCAGTCACAGCGAACAACAAGACCCTGGGAACCAACAAATCAAGGATAAGATTACCCAAGGAGGCTGTGTAAAAGGGAACCCACCTCGGCACCAAACAAACTAAACTAATCTCAGAACCGCCACAGCAAAGACTAATTGGCCTAGCGTCGGTGGACAGTTGCGAACAACCTTTCAACGTCCGCACCCACGCCACGTGCGTTCCGTGGAACGGAGCAGTACGCGTGTTGCCCCTTGAGTGTTCATTGGACGAGAGAGCAGCAGAGGTGTCAAGGTTTTCCGTTTGCGCAGGTCAACAAGTTAAGCGCAACCCTTTGACGGAAGGGGAAAAGCCAAGCTTTGCGTGCCAAGGGCCAAAGCGGCCCCTAGGCGTGACCCCGGGACTCAGCAGAAGTCTAACGGCAGTCTAAAGGCAGCCTAAAGTAACTAAAAGTGGATTAAAAGCAAACTAACTGCTGCTAAACTTACGGATCCCCTGAAACCGCCTCCTGTGGCCAATGATATGATTATGACATTCTATTATTCAATTTATCCCTTTCTCGTTTTCCTTTCGGTTGTGTTCTTTCTGTTCTGTTCCTTCTTTCTTTGATCTTGATCCTCTCGAGCATGGCTTAACAGCGTCTTACATACCACACCACCACCATGCGAGGCAACATCCGCCTCGCATTAATATGCGTCTCCTCCCTCCTCCTCTTCTCCCTCTACCTCCTGGAAGCCCACCTCCAAGACCTCTGCAACCAGTACCGCGCCGGCGCATACATGGTCGCATGGCTGGACCGCAATGGCGCTTCAACCCCGACCTACACAACCCCCGGCGACAAAGTAATAGTCATGGCCAAGCTGGAAGAAGAGCACACAGAATGGGTCGCACAAGAACTGCCCGAGTAAGTCCCAGTCTCCCCATTCTCAATTTCCGCATCTAACCCTCCCAGCTGGCAACGCGCAATCTACACAGTCAACCCATCCCACGAATCCCTCACCAACCCAAACGCCCTAACAACCCCCTTCAACAAAGGCCATGAATCAATGGCCTACTTCACCTACATAATCGACAACTACGACTCCCTCCCTTCAACAATCGCCTTCCTGCACGCCCACCGCGCAGGCTTCCTAATGGCCTGGCACGTCGACGCCCCAATGCACGATAACGTCCTCGCCATGCGCGCCCTGCGCCTAGACTTCGTCCAGACAAACGGCTACGTCAACCTGCGCTGCAATTGGAATCCCGGGTGCAAGGGCAAACACCGCTTCAACAAGCACGTCACCGAGCAGATCTGGTGGGATGTTTTCGACGGCACCAGTACCCCGCCGCTGAACATGTCGAGTCCGACGGAGGTCGAGTACCCGGGCGTTCGGTACGCGAAACCCACGGAGATCGGCGCGGCGTGCTGTGCGCAGTTTGCGGTCTCCAGGGATCAGATTCGGCTTAGGCCGCGGGAGGACTATGTCAAGTTCCGGCAGTGGATTATTGAGACGGAGTTGAGTGATGCTTCGAGTGGGCGGGTTATGGAGTTCATGTGGCATATTATTTTTGGGATGAAGGGTGTTTAGTGAGTTTGCCTTTCGTCGAAAATGTGTTTGTGAATTGAGTTTTGCTAACCGTGCTGCAGTTGTCCCGATGAGAAGGTGTGTTATTGCCAAGTATATGGGCAGTGTTGAGGCGTTCGGCATCTGTGACCCCTTGCATATTCGGGAGATGTGGCACATTTTTTCAGGGCTGGGCTCTGCTTTGCCGGTACATACATTCCTGCGATTCGATCTCGATCTCGATCCGCATCGGGATTCCGCTTCTGGTTCTTTGTTATAGATTTCTTTGCGTTCGAGCGCGGAGCATACTGCTCCATACATACATCATCACTTTGGATAAGTAGATAGATCAATGTGGATATTTTTTATTGATCCCGAGGTCTCCTTGCATGCAACATGCTATTTAAGGTTAAGAGTGGTGCAAGCGTTTCCATGCAGTTGCCAAGGCGTATAATTGTCATTGTCGAACCCTTCAGGGGTCTGGACTTCCGAGTCTGGCTCAATCAACAGTAAAGTGCGGGATACATCTGAATATTATAAACTGCGATTATAGCCTGGAGCGTGGTTCATTCACTCACACAAATTTCATGGCCAAATCAGCCGGATCTTATGATGTCACAATTTCACTGCCATGGGTTTGAACTCGTGCACATCCCAACAGAACCGACAACATGCGAAACACCCGACACATGCCCCATTTTGGAAATCCAGCAGTGGAAAACAGTGCCCAATTCGATCTGGGGCGAAATATTCAAGTAGGTCATCCTTAAACACCATATAAAGAACGTAAAGAAAAGAATACTCACGCCGTAAATCAACTGCATTCCTTAAATCAGAAGGCTATGTAAGAGTCAACGGTCAACGAGTTGAGCGCAATATCACAAGCCAACTCCCGGCTATACTGTTCTCTTCCCATCCACAGCGCCACCTGACCCCACCAGCTACCCTTTCCATACCTCAATGCAGCGGTGAAATCCCAGTATTCGGGGTACCAGCCAGCAGATTCCCAATCCAGAAATCCCGACAAATGCCAATAATCTCCGACGAGAATATTATGAGCTTTGAAGTCACCGTGAGTGAAAGTAATCCGGTGAGAGTATTTGCGAATCTCATTTGCTTGCGCCAAAGCTTGAATGTATTCTGCAGTCGAGCCGAAGCCGTGTCCAGAAGCAGGGCTTGAGAGATAATCGTGGAGCTTTTCTTCATCTGTGAACGGACCCATAATGTGATTAGGTACTCTCGAACTTCGCAATGAGGTGCCTGATACCGAGCAAATGCTTCGTGCATGAGGTGAAGACCAAGTACACATGGAAGTGATGCATTCTTTTAGTTCGAACAGCCACGGTTCTTCCAGTTCAACATGTAAAGAATCGGCCCAGTTCTCAAGGGTGATGCCAGGCAATCTCGTCATCAATATTGAGAAACAGCGATTGAAGGGCGCATGAGGGTGCTCTCCGCAAGAGAAGACTTTAGGAACGGGCATTCCAGCAGCTCGCGCCATTTGCATCGCGGTGGCCTCCTCTATGCTCGTTCGATCTGTCCACTTCAAGACCAATCCGAAGGGCAATCGTATGATATTGACGTTGAAAGGTATGGCGAACCATGAACAGTACCAGCCTGAAGAACGATACAATACTGAATGGAATAGACCGCAGGCTCTGCGGCTTATTCTGCCTGGAATAGGAGGTATTTCGGGTGTTGTTGAGCATATTGTTGACTGCATCGGTCGAGGCCAAGTGAAATCAGGTCGCAAGAAAGATGGAATCCATGGTCTGTACATTGGCGCGACAAGTGGAATTTAACGCCACCGTATATTACAATCCTCGCTTGGCCTTCTTGTGAGGGTGAGGCGTTTTGATGAAGATGACACGGCGTACATGGGTTTCATAAAAGGGTTGGTGCTATTCCCACGTGAGGTGCTGCAGGTTGGCGGCATCAGGTCTCAGGTCATTATGTACAAGCTCCGATTTTGGTGGCTTATATTACGTTTCTGGTGCCCCTGATATCTGATGGCAGATTGAAGGAAAAGACCGAAGTCTAAGAACATGAACGTCGATAAGCTCTCAAACCCCGGTCCCCAGGCCTTAAAGAGGGAGCTTTGCATATGGCCGAATCAGCCCCGGAGAAAAGATACGAGTTGATAGACATTTCGTCCTGGTATCAGCTAGTGCTGTTGAAATAATCCGTTTTGATTTTCTTATCGTTTCTCCTGATCTCGAGGCCTTGCGGAGCTCGGTATTAACTCGGACATTTCAACGGTTCGCACTCACTCCCGTCTTGGCTCCTCGATGCTGTCCCGCCCCCTGAGGGACTGAGGGGTCTCTATCTGGTGGATCACGTTCCTTGTACGGAGTAAAAAGAGGGTTTTCAGTTGATGCTTGAATTTGGAACCAAAGGGTCATCAGTGCATCTTCTATCATCTGTGTGTATCACGCCAAACAAGTGGGCAATGGAAGTTGTTTTGGACCACGACGACGACAGTGCCTCGAAGGACTCTGAAACGAAGTACATCTCCTTTAGCGTCAAAATCGAACGGCAAGGTCTCTTCCCTCTTTGTAAGGGATCTTCGTACAATTTGTTACAACTGATATGGCACTTCTCACGCATTGCAGTCATGCCTCGAGCAGGTGAAGATGATGACAGTATACCCAACATGGAATATCTCTTTACTGTCCTTCCTACTGTCTTCTGAATACTTTTTACTACTTTCCAGTGTATTTGCCAGCAGTGACAGAAGCTTATACAGCACTCACACTTGCAATCACGTGTGTACGTGGTGAATGTTTACTGTGGAAAAAAGGACTGTCATCTCTCTTCATTGATTGTTATTAAAAAATATAAAAAAGAGAGGAGGGGGCGCCAGCGCTCCCTACTTGGGCTTTTCGCCCTCTTGCTGGCCGGGGGGAGCTACATCAGGATTCATCGTCAGTATACTGCGACGCAAAGCAGCTCGTCTGGCCCATGACTTACGGTTCTCCTTCTCCTCCTCGGCCTGGGGGCCGGGGGCATCGGCAGGGTCCAGGTTGGCTCCTGGTTCGAACCGTCGGGGTCCCCACCCCCGACGGCACCCAGGCCACCTCGCTGGCCTCCACCTCCGCCACCACGGCCCCCAGAACCACGACCACGACCACGGGCACGGCCTCTCTCACCACCGCGGGCGCCACGAGCAGCCCCCCGACCACGGACAGCCCCCCTCTGCTACATCAAAAGCAAGTCAGACAACGTGCACGCAAGCAATATTACGGGATCGATGGTATGGGGGATGCAGAGGGGGACGGGGAGGGCAGCTTACGTTCCAGGCGGCAATTGCCGCCACGGCAACACCCGAGAAGAACTCGGTACGGGCCGCCTCCTCGGCGGCGGCAGCGCGCTACAGATTCTACGTCAGCAAAGAGATCTCCATCGATCATCGATCATCGATCAGTAAGCCTGTGGAGGATAGACAAGGATCGTTGTGATACAGATGGGGTATACATGGAATGATGGGATCCACTGGAAGGATGGGATGATAGATGACTTGATTGGATGGAATTCACAGGGCTAGTAGACTTACCAGGGAGCGATCTCTGCGCCTCTTACGGGCGGCCTTGGCCGCACGGTTCCGGGCGTTATTGGGGCCCAGGGGGGGAGGACCCCCCCCGGACCCACCGGCCGAGCCGGACGCATTCATATTTTTTTTAAAAAAAAATTAAAAAACGAGGTTTTTTTTTATTGAAAAAAAGGAAGGAAGAGAGACGGAGGGCACGGCAGACGAGACTCTGGAGCTTGGAGAGAAAAAGGAAGAGAGTTGCAGGGAGCAGCACGTCGCACTCTTGTTTACCTCTCCCCCCCGGAGCCATGGTTCGGCGGCCCCACTAGGCTACTTTGGGGTATTGACGCAGGGTACCTAGATCTACATAGTTCCCAACATACAAAAACAGGTACCAATCCGTGATCACCTCATTCTCTCCTATTCCTACTTGCAAGATCACTCCTACTGCAGCTCGAGACTCCCTGCTACTGCACCAAACTTCCCTCAATCCCATTTTGGAGCTTGTCATGCTTGCTCATTTATCTTGCCTTGCTTCCTGTTTCATTCAATATTAATAGCTGCAGCTAGTCTCTTGATCCAACATGCCACTCGCCATCCCATCCCATTTTTCAAAGGACAAGTTCACCACTGCATCTACCCCAACTCCATCACTGCGTGTCGCTCACTCTCTGCACCCCACGCTATGCACATGTATACAGGCGCTCCTCTCGTCCTATCCTTGAGCTTATTCTGAATGTTCGACCTCTTGCTTCAATCATATACAGACTCTTAAACGATTCAGATATGTCAACAACAATCCTACTGCCTACCATATCCCTCTGCATAGCGGATACTACCCAGTGATCAACAAATCAGAAGGGCTTCCCGAGGCACCACTGTCGACTCGCATCGCCGGGAGATTCTATCAGTAAGCCATGGGGTAGAAAGAGAACAATGAATTTGTAGAGGCGACTACTGGTTTCCGCAGTATAATCAATAGTATCCATACCTGAGTGCGACTGGTAGAATTGCTTTTCGGCATGGTGTACTGATGATGACTTTTGATACAGCTCTCTCCGTGCAATGGATTCATCAGACAACACAACACCTGAAAGTGTCCTTGTTGATTATTGAGGTACTTCCATGCCTCGATTGGTGCATATTTCGGGACTTCCGATACACGACCCAGACGAAGAGGTCCTTGTCCCCCACAGAGTATTGATAATGGTCCTAACTGCAGTCATATGGTGGAGCCTCGCAGTGGATGCAATCGTATCAAGTAAGAGCCCACTCCCATCTGGCTCCCTGAAAGCCACTAGCCTGTATCAAGTATTCGAAGCCTACTAATATGATTCCTTTGATGACTTCTGTATCAAAGCTATCTCATAATTTCAACTTTCACCGCGTCTCGGCCGTTTGGTAGCTTTTCGTGGACTTGAAATTCACATAAAACACCAAACACAAGCCGGTGCCAGTGAGAGCGTGGATGAACCAACCGCAAATCGAATCCTTTAGATCATTCTTGTGGACATCAAAGGGGAATCAACAGATTCGACAGCCCATGCGAAGGGAGAGACTGCAGTCCCGCAAATTAAAGACCGACTAACGCCACTCCGGCTTTGGAAACATGGCCGTGACGAACCCAAATACGTTTCTCCCACTCTTGATGACAACGGCTACACAAATTCTGACAGGCCCGGTCTGCATCGTCAATGTGGGATCTGACGAGCAAGTTTTCGATGTCCATGAGACGTTGATTTGTGGCTACTCTTGCTTCTTTGGTGCGGCTCTTATGGGTCTAGGGTAGGAATCTTCCCAGCACACTGTCAAGTTAACCGGACAAGAGCCCAAGACTTTTACTCTCTATATCCCGAACAGAGAGAAGATTCCTCATCTCACTGAGACACAAACTAAGAGGCATCTTAAAGATGGCCAGCTAGTGTCACGATCTGCGTGTCACATTCTGAGAGCTGACTGCTCCGCCAGGAGCAAAAGACCACTATTCCAAGCCACCACTTTGGAGCCGTACTCGTTATCTAAGGCCCACTGTAGCTCGTCACAGCCAGTGTTCTGCAAAAATTGTGCAGCTACGGTCTTTGAGCCCCATTGAACTCGAAAAATTGATCGACTTAAGGAATGTGGCAAGCAGACATGTTACTTCATTGAATTGATTTTCAGCGTATAGATTGTCCAAGCCCACAGAGTTGGAGCCATGCGCTTCTTTCTTCTTGGCTATGGATACAACTCTTCTATAGCGCTACAGTGTTTTCTCTTCTTCACATATCTCATTCCATTTGTTCTTGTTTTTCTCTTTCTGGTTCTTCGTCTGGTTCTCCTCCTTCTCCTTCTCTTCAGGTCCATTCCAACGTGAGGTAATTCTAAGAAGGGTACGTCCATGACTATCAACACTGCCGACCCTGAGAGTATACAGTGACTTTCATGCAACCTGCAGCTGTTGAAATGGCACATCCCGAGGTCTCTTGCATTGCAGCGATATATGGAGCAGGTGAGGATGACAGCAGTGCGATCTTACTGGCTACTGTGAAAAAAATAGACTGCCGACTCTCTTCATTCAATTGGTACAAAAGGTATTCAAGAAAAACATCTAAAAAACGAAAGGGTAGGCACAGCCCCCACTGCTGGGGCGCAGGGCTCCACACGGCGACTTCGAAGTCGACTATATCAAATCTCATCGTGAAAAAGATATCAAAAAAGACAGATAGGGCAGTCACAGCCCTCACTGCTTGGGAGCAGGGCCACGAACAGAGACGTCGACTATATCAACTCGCATCATTAGTACACGGTGAAAAAAAGCAATTCGTTTGGTGCATGACTTACAGGCTTTGCCTTCCAGCTCTTGTCGGGCACTGGTCATTTCGACGTCCTGGGCTTGATCTTCAGGCCCACCGGCATGAGCCCGACCCCGACCACGACCACCCCTACCGCCGCCGCCACCACGACAGGCCATCGATACCTGCTACATCACGCAAAAGTCAGACAACATACACATGTACAGCACAACGGGTTTGATGGCATGAGGTATGCAGAGGGGGGCAGGGAGGGATGCATACAAAGAAGCCAGCCAATGCTGCTCCTATCATGTAGGATCTGTTTCGCTCCTCATTGAACGCCGCGTCGGCAGTCGCGGCGGCATTCTGCTATAGGTACTACGTTAGCTAACGATTCCCAATTGACTGGGCAGTCTGTGGAGAAAGGCACGGATCGTGCCGATACATATGGGGTACACATGGAATGGGACGTGGCTTTGATTAGATGGAATGCACTTGGCTACATGGACTTACAAGAGCGCCACCTAGTTGTGGGCATTGTTAGAGCCCGGAGGAGCTCTCTCTCCCTCTCTACCACGGCCACCACCGCCGTTTCTTCTTGTTCTTTCGAAAAAGAAGAACTGAAAAACGGACAGTTGTAGTTGAAATCGAAAAAAGGAACCGATTTGACTATGCCTGAAAAAGGCGATAGCACATGGGAGTGCTGAAAGAGATCTAGAGCTTGTCAGATTTTAACATTCATGGGACGAAGAGGGAAGCATACGTTCCAGAGGGCCTGGTTCATGCCTGCCATGAAGGCGTAATATTCGCCGCTTTGGGCGGCGTCTCGCTACAGGCTCTACGTTAGCAAACGATTCTCAGCCGGCCAGACAGCTTGTGGATGAAGGCATGAGTCACGCCGATACACATGAGGGTATACATGGGATCCATCGGATGGATATGGTGTGACAATATTGGATTCAATACACTGGACTAGACTTACATGAGCCGCGGCATCTGCACGGCGGCGTTCCCGGCGGGCTAGGCGCTTAGCCCTGTTCCGGGCCGTGTTGCTGCCCGGTGGAGGTGGGGGAGGAGGAGGCGGCTCGGCGCCTGTGCCGGC
>QAGG01000266.1:0-18976 GCA_003138045.1 Penicillium sp. MA 6036 | reverse complement strand
TGTAAACAAATGCAGCCAGGGTCATTGGAGGCTCTGGGTCGTGGAGCAAACGCGTTTTTACGTGCAATTTCTCAAGGCTACTTTGTGCACTAAGTTTGGAGTGGATTGGAATATAATCAGGGAACTGAGAAGAGCTATTCGTTTAATTGCCCAAGATGATTTGCAAATAGGTTGACAGATATATATAATATGAACGGATCTTCGTGGCCGGTGTCAAGTTTCTATGGACAGACCCACGTGAACGAGTATCATGTCTCAAAAAGATCCACTATGGTACATCAAGCTGGTCAACTCTACATAGGTAGGTTGTACCTCCCAGCATATATTCGCAATGGAAATTCATAGCTCAGCGTTGCTGATGAAGTGATGGTATTGTGAAATCGACCACTAAGGGCATTTCGGTAATACGATAACCGCTGTACCGGACAAAGTATTAATGCGGAGAAATCTCATCATATGAATAATATGAATGCGAATATGAATAATGCGTTTATTCGCGCGAATAAAAAATTCATATATTCATATTCGCGGACTGCGAATATGATTATGTTGTATATTCGCATTCCTTTATTCCTTTCGGAACCCTAGGTATCGCGTGGACTTGCGCTGATAGTTCTTTTGCAACGCAGACACCTGTCCCACTACGCGCTCACAGCGTGAGACGAAACAACGATCTGTCCAATGACCCCATCAGTGAGTGTTTTAACCCTTTTAGAAACGGTCTGTCTGCTTATGCCATGTTCCAGTTGTTCTCGATTCAAGCGCACAACACGGTCGACTCCACCGGCATCGCCGGAGGCACGTTACTGGTAGATAGCGTCAGAGACGGATGCGGGACAAAGTTATTCCGTTGGCTCATCAGCCACTGGGCTACCCACATAACGTGACCCACGGTCGCACGAGCGACCCTCCCCTTGAAATTAGGGAAACCATTCGATTTTGTCCACTATCAAAAGTATAATAAGAACATTAGTTTAGCTATTGAACACGTGTAGGGCATTTAGAAAATGTACAACCTTTTATTTCACAGCTAGAAAATTTTACCTGCCGCCGAACTAAGGGCATAGAAGGTAAAGTAGGCTGTGCAACCGGTTTTGCCGGTACCCATGGTGAACATATTCTGTCAACAAAAGAGGATCGCAATGTTACTAGTGCGCCCGAGGAATATTCAGCACCCCCTCTGCCTGATGATCGTAAGGCTCTCACGACCTTACTAAGCTCATCCCCTAACTATTTATTCTGCACTTTCTGTAGTATATAATAATCAAACTCTCAAGTACTCAATTGGCTATGCCCGTACTAGTCCGTACTGTAACGACCACGTTCCGACATAAACTGCCAGAATAGTGGATATAGCAATACAGAGAGTTGAATACCATTGATTGATTGGACCCATACAATACACAATACGGGGAACACTGACATCAGCAAGTGCCTAAGCAGCAGTTCTTTCCTATGACGTCGTGACGTCATCGCGGTCTTGATTGGTTGCTGATTAGTGAGGGCTAAGTGGACCGCTCTCCTTTCTTCCTCTCCCGCAATATTCGCGAATGATCTATCCCATTGGTTTTTTTTAAAAATATAATACAGCCCAAAATCCCTGTCTTTGAACGACGCGCGCTCTTCAAAAGATCTTGAAAGTTCAATCGACATCCACAAAAGGCAAAACTGCGTGCAATATTAACTATACCATACTCCGCACTTGTCATTATGTCTGCAGATAGAAGATTCTGCGAAAGTCTTCCTATTCTTCATACCCAGGCAATTGGTCTCAAGGAAACTGCTGAATCACTATCGGCTAGTAATGAACTCACTGCAGCTCAGGTATGCCTTATTTTGATGCTAAATAAAATAAGTGAGATTTGATATTGACGAGATTAATCTTAGGACCTCATTGTCTCCATGAAAGCTTTCAATTTGGTTGGAGGATCATCTGCACCGATGTTATCTCGTGAGGCTAAGGTGAACCAGCAAGGTTTATTGGATTCAGGGTCTCTTGTGGCCGCAGCATTCACTAAGGTCTGTTCCTCATAGATGCATATAGTTACAGCGGTATTGAATAACACAATTTACAGTTTGGGGAAGTGCAGCAGACTATACTTGATATACTTACTGGCAAAGGGATAGCTGTCCCTGGTCAAACACAGCCAACGCAGCCAACAGTTCCCGAGACTTTAAGAGCCATAGCAAGCGCGGCCGATTCAAGCGCAATGGAACTGATTCAACATCAGCCTGGATTTGCGTGTATTCATTCATCTGAAAATGCGGCTAAAGCCGAAGGAGACTATGCCAAGGTCTGCCCAAGGTTCTTAGTGGAATAATTTAATCTCGCTGATTCTTGTCGTTTTGTCTAGTTGGCTGCAACCATGAAACCCTTTGCAGATACCCTTGCTAGAAAGCTCAAGGAAGACTGGGTGCAGAAGTACATCGAATTGATCAAACCAACTTTGGAAGAAACGGCAACTATTGTTGACGTAGGTTGTTGAACCAGAAGTAAGAGAATTGATAGCTGATACAAGCCCAATAGAACCTTGGTGCCTATCTTCAACAAGCCACAAGCTCCGGTTTCGCTGGAAAGAGTACCAGTCATCAGCGTGCTAGCCTTGAAGCATCCCTGAATCATGCAATTCAGGCCTCTCGCAAGACAGAGCTAGCGATATCGCAGATCGAGAATGCCCTTTGATACTGCCACTCCGCGCGTTTCTGGATTCAAAAGGGTAATAGGAGAGCTAGAACATAATTGCCGCAAGGCGTCAAAATAGCGTTCTCGCTCCTCCAAATTACTCCTGATTCCATGAGGGAGAATATCAAATTTTGAAGCTAGGTTATTCACATCAACTGATTCGTCCAGCCATTCTGCCATTTTTTAAGAAGTAGTGCTTTCGCAAATTCCCAGTGCTCCGCATACCAGCTATTCAGCTCACAAAACACCAGAATTGGATAGTAGTAAAAGACAGAGGGGAAAGTTATGATTCCAGACCATCCAGGCATATCAGGGAGTTGGTTGAATTTATGTAACATTAGGTGTTGGCATTGAGCCCCTAATACCCTTCATGAACCATAATTTAATGGTTCTGAAGAAAGAATTCGTCTCGTCGTCTCGAACTTCTGAGACAGGTTTCTTTACAAAAATGTTCACGACTCGGGGTTGTCTAAGATAATGAAAATTACAATGACAAAGTGGACAGCTAGCATGCTCGTGGTGAAGCCTGTGGTCAATACATGGTAGGTGGAAATCATAACCACATGGAAGTCGGCGGTAAGAAGATTCAGGGCCAAGTATGTCCCAGCAGAGGGCACGGGTATCAGGGAGGATACCCGGATCTAAAATATATCAGCACAAGCTGTCGAAGAATTTCAAGATAATTTAGCAAATGAAAGCTCCTTGGCTGTCAGGCCTCCCCTTTCTTGGGGCGGCGGTGAATTAATATGATAGTAGCCAGCCATGTTATGAGGTAAAATTTCTTTGGCCTTTGCAGATGCAGATGCAATTGTTGTAATTCAGAGGTATGAATTGACTTATTATTTCAGAGGGATGCATGAGCCTATATATACCACAAGTAGCCAAGTTGATTTCCAATCAACTTGGTCGTCTGTATAGACGCTTCGGAGCTAATTCCGACAGTGCGGCTTGGTTCCTGATCTGCACCAGCCTCATATCACAACAGCAATAAAGTAATGAATGTGACACATGAATAAGGCGGTGTCGCATTCTCGTGACGTCATTTCCATTTTTCATGTTTTCCAGATTAGGCTGCGGCAGGATCGGACGGATGGTACGATAGTATGACGTTGACACTTGGCAGGCTCGTGCTGGTGACTCTTCAGAGTTTGTCGGATAATCTATCTCGTTACCATCATCTCAACTCCTCATAAGCCCGTCCTCTGACCCGTGGCCTGGTGATTTCGAAAGATGCCATCCCTCAGAATCCACAACAAATCTCGCAACGGGTGTGACCAGTGCAGAAGAAGGCGGGTCAAATGTGACGAGCAGAGTCTCCCATGCTCAAATTGCATGTCGCGCGAATTAGATTGCACGTACTTGAAAGCTACGGCCCGCAGGGCTGCTCCTCCACGACCGAAAAGCCATGCAGCCCCGCCTCCCAGCTTAAAGTCCGGCTCCTCTCCATGGCAGGGGGTTGTCGGCTCGCCAGCGTTAAGATATTCCAGCTTCAGGCAAGTCGACGACCTAGAATTGATCCACAAATATTCTACGGAGACATACCGAAGCCTTTCCGCCAGCCATTCGGACAATCCCATCTGGCAAATCACTGTTCCATCCCTGGCACTTGAATATAAATATCTGATGAATGGCATCCTGGCCCTGGCCTCACTGCACATGGCCACGTCTTCAGAGCCAACAAAAGCTTTATTTTATCTTGATACGGGCTTTAAGCACTATGACCGAAGCTTGACACAGTTTCGGAATGAAATCAATAACATAACGCCACGGAATTGCAACGCCGTTTTCGCACATTGTATCGTCACGATCGCCATCAGCATTGCCTCACCACAGCTGATGGCCACCACTGGCGAAGGTTCAAGTATAACGGACAATACCGTGATCCTCTTTGAGTTGTTGCAGGGAGTGAAAAATATTATCCAGGCTGGTCAGTCATGGATTAATCTAGAGCTCTTTTCTCAGGGTGAATTCTGGGATAATACATTTGCAGAGCTCGACGTCGATACAGATAGAGCACTTACGAATCTTGCCACGTTGAATGATGAGGTTATGACTGGTATTTTTGCTGAACGGCGTCGCACCAACAAAGAGGTCATCTCCCATCTCCGGCATTGCTATGCCAAATTCGCACGCTCTGCTGGGCCTGCCCCAGTCCTGGCATGGCTCGCAGCAGTTGAAGAAGATTTCGTGAAAAGCTTGAGATGTCGACAGCCTTTTTCGCTACTCATTCTCATGTACTGGGGTGTGCTTCTAGGAGAGTTGGACGGGCAACGATGGTGGGCTCTTAAGTCGGGGAGAGCCTTAGTATCCGAGCTACTAGAAGCCTTGCAGTCTGGTGATCCTCGATTGAAGAATGCCTTCACTTGGGCCCAGCGAAAGATGTCACTCTAAGGCACATCATTCTTTTGGGGCTTACATCGACGATTCCTTTTTTTGGTCGCAAACTCATTACAGCATCGACTTTGCATTTGAATGAGCCCCTCCAAGTGGGTTGTTGTCGGAAAATTTCCAGAGAATGATTTGAAAGCTTATTGTAGAGAGCCATCCCCCATAAGATTGAAGAAAGTGCAGTCTTGAACAAGAGTAGTATTAGTAGTAGTAGATTTCATTTGCCACGACCACTTGCAAAGTTGGAATATAAACCACAACCCACTAGGCTGAGTACGATTTCGTATTTTGGTTTAGTGATGAAATCAACTTGCAAAGCGATATACAGGCTACAGCAACTATATATATCCGTGTATGCTACATAGATATATAAATCATAGTTCAAAATGTTGAATTAGACTAGCAGGCTAGAATAATGCAGCATGAAGCAGCTATCTTAATCTACTGAACGGAAAGGTATGGGTGAGAATCAATTAAGTGAATTTGTCTAATCCAGGTAAAGCCTGGAAAAGAAAAGGCTCTTTAAAAACATGCTTGGGACCCGGTTTACTATGCCTACGGCATAGTAAACCTCTGCCGATCAGGGGTAATCGACACGTGAGGCGATTCCCATTGGCTTATCCACGTGAGACAACAACGAGGCCAGAAATATGGAGTTTTGCGATACACTTCGAGAACTGAATTCCCAAGAGAATAGAATAAAGGACAATTCTCAACACTCTCCAGCTTGTTCAACCCGAAGCCAAATTGCTCGATTTTATGTCAGATTAAATGGAGCTAGTATCTCTGAGTTTCTTAAATAGCCAATTATTCGACTATCTACTGTATGTGATGTCGATTGCTCATCATCGTGTAGAACAACAGATATAGTACGATATAGTCGGACGCGATTTACCGCTTTCCAGATAAGGGTTTAGTACAAAAAGTTCGCGAACTTCGAATTCGATTCGATTTGATTCGTGCGGAGCCGTACCGTCGTTCAGGGTGATAAATTCGTTTGCTTCTTGGTGCAAGTTCCGAATCTCCTCAATTCCATATGCCTGAAATGCATCTGTCGCATTCCCTTGGATCAGTTTGTACATATTATCCGCAAGGGCAGACCACCTTGAAGGTTTGTACAGGGCCTCTAGGACCTTCGGTACAATTGCCCATCAACCGAACCCTCTAAATTTCGTTGCCCCGCTGGTCCACTCTAAAACGATGTAATCTTACCATATACTAAACCATAACGTTAAATGACGAAATACCAGTCACGAGGAACGGTGAAATTAAACTATAAAGCAGTAGTGTTACAGACATAAACAACCCCTCCTGAAATCACTTCCTCGACACAATCCCGAAATAGGAAGATTAACGATCACTTGAGAGGACGACAACATCTGATCATTTCGGAAAACCTACGCATCCGAAGTAGCTTATCATGGCAGATAATGCACGAAGGCGAAGTCCAACCCACTGATACCACCCTTCTTGTTGTCGGGAACCTTTGACCAAACACCAAGGCAACATCCACCAATCATCAGCTGAAACACATTCAATACTAGTAATCGATCCAACTTGACCACCCAGCCGCTGGTGTAAACAATTGTTCGGGTATCCGAAACAAACTTTCGTGTCTTGCCTTGGCCAATAACTATTCTATGTGAAGCATATCGATCCAATCGATTTGGCCATATCGGGTTGATTAAATTTTGTCCAAATTTTCAAGCATTAAAGATATTAATAATAAAGCTCAAACAAGCTATTGGCCACGATTGCCACCAATATTGAGGAATTGAAGGATTATTTAGCTATTAAATTACCTGCTCAGACTCGACAACTCAAGTCACGTTTAGATAAGCGCAGCAGCGGCAGCCAGTCCAGCACCGACAACACCAACAATACTGCCGGTCATTTTCTGACCAGCACCAGTGTAGGCGGGGGAAGACGAAGGAGAGGCAGTAGCTGAAACACTGCTCCACGGACCCGACATGGATGAAGAGGGGGTCGGCATAGACATGCTGGTGTGCTTAACATCCATACCCATAGCGGCCATACCACTGGGGGTACCCATAACGCCCTTCTTTCCAACCTATCAAATCACGTAACATCAGCTCTGCGAAGAAAAAAAGGGAGACAGACACCCCAACCAAAAACTCAAATGCTGATAATCTAATTTACCTCGACGATGGCGGGGCCGGCAACAATATTGTCGTCAGTCGCCTGGGTATTACCCTTGGTCAGGACGAAATAGCTCTGTCCGGCAACGCCCTTGGGCACGGTAACAGTGAACTTGCCATCGCCGTTGGACTCAATAGGAGCCCAGACGGGTCCGGTAACGGTGATGAAGGCGGCGTTGATGTCCTTCGCGCTGGTGTCAAAGCCCTTGCCGGCAGTGACAGGAACCTTGGCGCCAGTCATGACGGCGCCCATGGACTTCATGGTGAGGGAGGGGAAGGCCTTCACGGGGAGGGCGCCGTTGCTAGAGGGGCATGAGGCGATGAAGGGGGAGGCAACGGTGTACACCTCGTTGAAGTCGAGGGGGTTGTCGAATGCCTGGGCGAAGGGAACTTCGCCAAGGGCCGCGCGCAGGTAGGCGCTGTGACGAGCCTCGGTGGTGAGGATGCTGCCAGCGGCGGTGAGATAGGTGTCGTTCATGATGTGAGCGGCGGCACCGAGGTAGGCGCTGGCTCCGACACCTGAACTGGCTGTTAGCAAGGTGTCTTGTGATGATAATATGGTTTCTTACCTTCGAGGACACTGGCGAGGGCCAAGAAGCTGCTGACATCGGTGGATGGGAAGTTGTAGGTGCAGCGGGCAACGGGAGAGGCACCGGCAGCTAAGGAGATGTCAGTATCCCATTAATACAATTGGGTGTGGCGACGTACCCTTCAGGGAAGAAGTCAGGAACTGCTCGTGCTCCACCTCATCAGAAGCAACCTCCTTCAGGTTGGAGTAGAAGGGGTCTTTCAGCCCAGCCTTGACGAAGTCGGCGTGTGTGTAGTTCTTGAGACCCTGCTCGTAGAAGGTGGCCTCGAGGTGCTCAAGGGTAAGAGCATAGTTAAGTACGTCGGCTGATGAGAATGTTAGTTTTGATCAATTGAGGTTCTTTTGGAACATACCATCGGTGATGGCACGCTTGGAAACAGGGCTGGCGTTGGCCAGGCCGAGCGCAGCACCAGCGAGGGCAATGTTGGTGATCTTCATTCTTTAGTGTGGAAAAGGGTCGAGCTTGAAATGGCTCTAAGGATAGAAATTGACTCTGAACGAAGGATGATCAAGCCATGATGTGGGGGGAACGACGGGTCCTTTATAGCTGTCCTGCCGGCAATTGGCGAATGCGAGGAATAGATGCATGCATGAGCAGAGCCCAAGCACGGGCATCGATAAGCCAAGGGAAACTAGTTGTTTGCTTCCTTGTTTTCCTAGGTCCTCTTTCTGACATCTCATGGCTACCAGATTGTGATAGACAGTGGGTGTTCCAGATCGAGATGGATATTTCACGGGAGGCTCGGATGGGGTTGACAGACAATGTCTCCGAGGGGAGTGAGCGGAATTACTAGTTTCCACAAGATATGAGCTGTAGGGACCACTTTTTGGATCAATTCGGGGTATGTAGTGAAAGACCTGTGTCCTGGTTCTTTTGGACCATAATGGTGCACAAGCGGGTCATAGTGGAGGGGCTAGAGTTCTATCGGGCTTTTCGCAAGATGCAGACTGCTGGAGCGAGAGCGGATATCTGATGAGCGAGAGCGAGAATGATAACGCCCCAAAAAGGGGAGCGAGACCGACATATCCCCCGCAAAATTCAATGAGATATCAGGTTTAATTTGAAATACTCTGAAGGACTCAGGCTGAGGGAGTGGTCAAATACCACAAGGACCCTTTGGGACAGGCTTATTCATCGTTCACCCAATTCCCCCTAGTATTAGTATGGTATTCCGGGCAGACTCGGAAGTACGGGGTTGTAACACGCCGAAGCTCGATTGTACAGACCCCTGAGATCGTTCAACCGATCTCAAGACCTTCAATCAATCATCTGATTCTATTGGAAATGTTCAGTACTAGCCAGTACATTAATACCTCGTCCTGACACTGCTACTTACTTAGCTTCTATACGTATCAAGGCGGGTGGTCGTAACAGCCTTCTTGTCTGCGGCAACTCAACAAAACCCACTCGGCTAAGGGCCACCATAGCTGTTCCTTCAAAAGCGAAAAGGTTTCCTTTGCTCGAAATTGAATTTGCACTGCTAAGATCTCAAAAAAAAACTGTGGCATGCAATGTCCCGAGAAGAAGCAACAGACATCGGGTCTGCTTTTTTGTCTATTCGTACCAACATCAAAACATGTTATCGGTTGATATGCTTCAGATGACCCATATATTACCCAGTATTTTCCATTTTTGTGTCCATGGTTATGCAATTCTGCCCTACTGACTATGCAGATCGTTATTCACTGTCCGATCCAAGCTGGTTGCCATGGGCGTCTATTCGACCACTGGCATTTTCCATGCCTCTCCACTTGGGGAGACCGTCATGAATCTCTATTATTCGTGAGTCGTAAAAGATATGACATCTACCATTATCGTCAATGCACAATCATGAAAAAGAAGGCAAAATGTTTACACACTTTGGTTTAAGAATCTCTCGCCTTTCCCTCTGCTCTTTAGTCGATCCCTCAAGTTCAATCAATTGGGGAAAGATTAAGCACACATTCTGGCCTTCATTCATGATAGGTGTCCGACAATTCGAGCAGGAGACTTTATTCGGCAAGTCATACTCCTGTGATTGATGAGTGGAGGGATAAAATACTAGACAACTAGCACCACTGGTAAACAACATCTCGTCCTTGTGGAAGATGGCTGACCACTGGAGGGGAGCGCCGTGGGTAATCTGACAACCACGACAATGACAGTACTTGGAACTGAGTGGCTTATTTTGCTTCATGATATGATTGACTTTTTCGCATAGGCATTTTCCACGCCACTTGACCGGCCCAAATTCAGCTTCGGTCTGCATTGTATATGGCGGGCGGTGCTTCCAGTGCTCGTCTTCGAGCGTATTTTCCGGGGTTCTGTTGGTGAACGCAGGGCAAGGGAGAGGCTCAGTGGTCTCAAGACAACCTCTTTCAGCCATGATGGGTGGGCGTTTGCATATATAATTGAAGTGTGGGAAAGTATGAGGAAAATAGTGGATTCTGCATCGGTCTGGTCCCCTGCCTTTTTTTTCTATAAAGAAAAGGGTAAAAGAAACAAGCCTGAACTACAATGATGTCATGATGATTATTTGCTGCAATTCAACTTCCAAATCTTGACACACAATTAAAAAAAATTTCTTTTTGAATATAATCTTGCGCTGAATCCACGAATCTGCAGCACCGTTCCAGATGATGACAAAAGTCCAAATTGATGGAACGTTTCGATCTTGAATGTATAATCCAAGTCAAATCTCACAAGTCGAGCTAGACCTCGCCATATTGCTTTTTCGGGTACCCGTGGGTATATTCACGACCCGCCAAGAACCCATGGCCAGGTATATTACAGAATTCCACATATAATACATAAAATAACACATATCAGACAAGGTAACATGGTATATCTTACTGTAATTAATATTTCTTGGCGGGTTTTGGGTCAGGGGTCGAAACTCAACCCGCGACTGTGGCGAGATCTAAGTCGAGCTGGCAAGAGCAGGGATTACCAACCTATCACCTAATGCCACATTCATGCACGAGGATGAAGGAGCATATTCGGGGTTTATTCAGTCCGAATCTTGGTGTTGGGTTAGTCTGTTTGATAGTATTAGAAACATGATGGCGGTCCCTTCTATGTTAGGTACGACTCCTGGGGTTGGTCAGAATTCATGGCACCTGAAAAGGACTTCAGAAGTACTGCTCATGGAAAGCGATGTTTGTCTGTCGCTGTGGTGATACACCCGCTCCGGCTACACGATTTACGAGTATACGACCAATGTTCTCCATGCAGGTGATTAGATCAAGCCCTGACAAGGTTCCCATGCGAAACATGTTCAGCAACATGAGTTATTCGCCATTGGAAAACCCGGATGCCAGAAAGGGAGGAACATTGATGTAGGGTCGGTAGGGCACCGGAATGAGAAGTTCAAAACTAATCAGACAGGAATTTCCGCGGTGACTTCATCGGAAGACTGACCCAGTTACCACTTGATTGATTTACAGCGTCGATACCGATACCAGATTCCACCAGTCCGCAGGGGAATGTGGATGTATTTATTACATGACGTTTCTTTAATGTTGGGACCCCCAGCATGTTGTCACTTACACAAATATTGAAGCTGGAAGGCTCGGGAGAATCAGGTAATTGTCACGAGGAAAAACCAGTCCCCTACAGCCAATGATGTCATATTACATAATAGTACTGTAATCGGCGGAGCATATCTTCGGATTCATTATGGGCCTTCTCACGAGATATTAGGCACCGTATGAGTTTATTAGACACAAAGAATCAGGTGATATCGCAGTATTTGATCATTCGCGGACCGCTATATAATGTCACTCTAGTGGAAGGGAACCAAGGCTGTATTGAATACGCCCCTGCTCAATCTTTTGTCCACTGCCGCGCATGCCTTACGTCCTAGCACAATTTCCTACTGCCAGATTAAGAGTCCTTGGCCTCTCCCATTCATATTTTAAGCAAACTATATACTTTTGTTGCCGACAAAACAAAGGTGAGAGCAGAGCGCATTACCTCCTCCCAAAAGCCTCCTAAAAGCCTCCCCTAACCTAGGATCATTAGATCGACAAGACCTTTAAAAACGTTTCTAGTGAAGTCAGTGCTCAACAGTCCTGATTTTATCATCATCAAGGTCACTGAACCATGCTGACAATACGGATCTTTAGACATTTTCCATCATCTCTAGGGCTGCTCAAGTGGAACAGCAATTTAACAGCAGCATAATCATGTCCCTGCCCAAGTCAGCAGGAGGCGTGCAGCAGCCGGCCAACGTGACTTTTGTCAAGTCTTGCCAGCCGCTTAATCCCGCTAGCATATCGCTAGAGGAATACAAACGTATCATGTTACATCATACCCAGCGGCAAGTTTTGTCTGTTGTCAAGAGTGACTCGGACGGTGGCAGCGGCCCTTAAAGTCGCAGCAGCGAGAACTTCCATGCCTCTTATCAGGGTCCATCCCATTCTTGAATTAAGGCTGTTTGTGCACTCTATTAAGGTGTCTCTTCTCTGAGATTCAATTGAAGCTATCATGTTTTGTTGGTGGTCACGAGATAGCTCCTGATACTCTCATAGAATTCGACTGTGCGGTATTGATGAGGAGTTTGTACTTCACTGGCCTACCGACAGCTGACTGTAATTGGTCAGTGTCTCATCAGGAAGTAGTGTTTTCTATAGGGGCTCGCACCGGAGAATATTGTGCTTCTTCATGCTTTCAGCGATGACGCGAGGCTTTTTCGTTTCGTGTTTTTTTCTCAGCGCAGGCTGTGTCACTTCACTGCGAGATGGTATTTCCTCTTCAATTCTACTATTGACTTCCTGATCATGAATGGCTTCTTCCTCATTTTGGACTGCACTGATCTCAGGAATATAGAGACAAATGCCTGGGTTGATCATTTGGTGCAGATCAATAATAAAGCCGCTGCATCGGAAACATTTTCCTGCTTCCTCTATATAAAGAACAAAGTTGATTGGAAATCAACTTAAACTTCACATTTCATGTAAACCCTCTTGTATCCTGATAATTATTCCTGTGAGCTACAGTAGTATTGTCAAGAGTGATTGATTTCTCCTTTGGGAATTAAAGGCGGAATGGAATTGTTACAAGCTGCGTATACGTTGAAAATATATAGTTGTGGTTTCGTGCACATTGATAATTGCGAGGGGTCAAAGTAAATTATATCATCCATCCATCTATTCGTGTGTAACACGCTCAAAAGCACTGACAGCATTTACAATACATTTCCTATAAGTCCCCTCTCACCATCTTCTAGAGTTCTGCTTTGGTATGACAGTCTACAGAAACGAAGGGAGGTGAAAAGTCATCAAACGTCCCATTTTGCGCTATACCACTCAACGCCTGGATTCTTTTTACAAGCCTTTTCTCCTGAGGTGATAAATTTGTTAGGGCCGGACAAATAGACCCAATTAGACCCCCCAAGCGATTGACGGCAGATAGAAGACAAAGTTTCCTCGATGCTCAGCCGAGGTCTGCCATTACCAGTGAGGTGTACATGGACTTCAAAATTTGTTGTTGGATCCGCTAACCAATTCTGCGTCAGTATACATGTGAGAGTTGAAGGCTGTGGAAATTGGATCTACCTTTCAGGAACGGTAGGTCGGCGTAGTCTTTCGCTTTCACGCTCCAGAAAATCAAACACCTCTCCCATTTAGGTGCATTCTGTGTTCCAGGGTTGGTTTTCAATTCACGCAAATCTGTAATAGCAGTTGATTGCTGTGTTCTTTCCAGAAAAGCACGGGCTATGACTATAGCTCCACTCACTCCAGTACCGGCGACAAAACATATGACTGTCCTGTACTGTGAAGGATCTGCTTCGGAGAAATACGGCCCTTCAAGTCGTAGAGAGAGTTCTACTGCCTGTGACGGGGTACGTACCAGACTCCTGTTGGCAAGCTCAACAAAATGTGTGTCGATTGACTGGTTGAAACTCCCATTCTCTCCAGATCTTGAGAATGGCCTGTTATTATCGGCGACACCAGCTATCTTGTCCGTCCACTGGAAGGTCGGCTTCGTTGATTTTTGGGCCAACCTGAGCCAGGTTCGCCGCTTTTCGTTCCCAGCCTGTCGCTCAATAAATTCATCCGTATTACCACGTTTACGGAAGAGAAATTGGATCGTTACACCATCTTGTGACTCGGGAGTGATGTTCTTCTGAGAAGCAAGAGGGGTGATAGTGGTGAAAGGATGGAGCTCGCGGACGGAGGATTCTGAGTGGCGAATGTAGAAATGGGCAACCGGGGACTTGCACGCACAGCCGTCGAGTCGGTGTCGAGGGAGTAGCATATCGATACTAAATATATTTTAGCTTGGTCGGTTGAATACATGAATAAGTCCACGTACCAATACCATCCTTTTCCTAGATGTGCAACCTTGCCTGGCACACGCTCTCTCAACTCATATAGTCGCATACCCCAGTCGAGCACCCACATGGCTAGCCCAGGAGCCACACAGTAAAAGACTGTACTAGCGTGTAGACAGATGACGACGATGGCAACGATGCTCAGGAGATGAGTAAAGTAAAAGAGATTGAAACGTTTGGATCGAATCGTTGGTAGCGTAGTGACAAAAATGAGACCCATGATCGTGGTAGAGACGATACCGGTGAATATAAGGGAGGCTCGCCAGACGCCCAAGGCTGACGAGTCACCCGGCCAAATCTCGTGGTATAAATACGTTGGGTTTAAGACAGGGAATACCGTCCGAAATTTCTCTGAGAGAGAATTAAAGGCGGGCACCCAAGATACATAGAGGAATCCATGAATCAGTACAAGAGTGAAGAGTGTATATGCCGTCAGCATATGAAAAGTAAGCGTAGTTGAGACGGAGAGTTTGAAGAAGGACGCAAGTGCGCTGTGTCGGGAGACGGGGATGAGGACCATTCCCATTGTGACATCGCATAGATGACCAGTCAGCGCAATCGCAGCGAGACGGTGGTTTCCCTCAAGAACGCCATTCTCCCGGCCCCTGTCCTCGAAATAGTCTCGCAGGCGAATCCACCAGACACCTATGACGATGCCGTATAGGCTGATAATCCAGATAAATCCAACCAAAGCGCTTATAGCCAGTCGTTCACCTACCAGGGGGATCTTGCGATCAACCAACTGTCGCTGGAGGAAGCGACGCAGCTGGGGTTGAAAGGCGCGAACAGTGAAGAATACCGTGGATATCAATATCCAGGAATACCAAATCACCACATGTAGCATCCATGAAATGTCACATATGGTCCACGCTACCGACGTGCTGTATTCGGGAGCTTTCTCGGGCATTCCCAGGAGCTATTCAGCGAAAGGTACCACTGAGGAGTCGTGACCAACATATAAAGGTCAAGCGCTTCGCCAGACAGGCCACTTACAAGTTCATCCAATCCACAATTACCGCCTTTTCGTTGCATCCAACATCAACATCTCTGGAACCTTCAGCTTTGCTCTAATCCTTTACAGTACCGGTCCCACTTCACAACCTAGGGGTTCCGTCCTATCCTTTCATTTGAAGAAACAAACAATGGGCCAATACTGGCTGGTAGTTTCTCCATCCAGACGCGAGTACACAACCCAGGATTTCGGCGGAAAGCTGTCAGAATTGCTTTTTTCGTCGTGGCCCAACATTCTGTGTGACCTGATTGAATACGAGTGGGCTGGCAGCCGACTCATCTGTATTGGGGATTACTTGAATCCAGACGATCTCCCTGCCACGATTCAACAAGACAACCTACACCCGGTTTGCGCTGAGAGCGATGTAACATCAAATCCTCTCAGGTATGATGTCGTTCAGGAGAAGTTTGAACATTGGTCTTACGAAGATGAGGAAGCAGCGACTCTCGCGGCCATGGAAGAATCTGTCAATCGCAAAAGTCGAGTCCTGAGGAACTTGACTACCAGTCAATATGTGTTAGAGGACAAGTTGCAATGTGGAATCACCCTTGGCCACATTGTTCTGATGCGTATCTGTTGGTCGTCTGACAGTTCAACCGGCATTCCAGGAGGAGCATATCTGGCCAAAGGTGACTGGGCTGGTCATGAGTTCGACATTGTAGACGCTGGTATGCTAGAAATGATGAACGGAGAATGGGAAGACGTCACCGAGGACACCCGCGATGAGGTTCAGGATCTGTGGTCGGGCGATTTCGGACAAGATTGGGAAGCTGAATGGAGAGCTTGATACCACATGGGCAAGAAGCTATGAAATTTTTTGCTGTAAAGATCATTTGATGTAAAGAATGCTATATCCATGGCTTTGCTGATGAAAACCCGTGGAATTGATATCTCATAAGGCAGTGAAATGTCCCAGCAATACATTGTGTTCCGTAGCTGATACTCAACGTCTCATATTCGAAGTCGACACCATCTGAAGCAATCGATACGGGCCGTAGTATGAACCTAGGTTCAACTACGCGGGATTTTATTCGCGACTTCGTGCATGATTCTATAAAATGCGACCACCGCTCCCAGAAATGAACAACCTCTTTTCAGGAATGCGGTGGCCAACTAAGTTCAGACTTCATTCCTCAGGCACGTAATAGGGACCCAGCAAGATGAATTGCTTCACCACTGCTTTCTCAAACATCCATATATTGCACTATTCCTACATGGTCACAGGTACCCCCTCGAGAATACATCTCTTCACCAGCAGAATACACCACGAATCTCACATTACCCCGAACACATGTGAATTTGATTTCCTGATCATGGCCTGGAATCCATCCCACCTACAACGGGTATTGGGCCATGTTTTCACCGTGAGCGGTGCATATGGGTGGTAGCTGACGGAAATCACTGCCCAAACACCGTTCCGATTGGCTCTCGGATAAACGAAGTATTGTGCTTTCAGTTGTTCCAGAGCCCTTCTTTCGGGTATCCACCAGTGCAGAGGTTATCCTTGGCTGCAAAGCAATTGTTTTGTTTTGAGTGCAGACGCCATAGTCGTCGACCAAAAAAAGTGGGCCCACCGAATTTTGCGTTTGCTGGATGCGAGCCTGCATCAAGCCAAAAACTTCATGATTCAATCGGAAACTCAGGATTCGGCTGCTGTGTTGCATCCATGGCCAAGCAGTATGTTCTACAGCGTTGGTGTGGCCATGTGTCCCGATGAGGCCTCAAAAATCAGAAGAGACTGTCCAAAGGGGCAAATCTAGCGACAAACCCCCGGGTGCACTTAGGTTGGCGAGAGCCGTCGCAATCAGTCGTTCGGATCTTCTCAGACGACAAACAGCTGCAGTTGGGCTGTATCGATGACATGCCTCCAGTGACGACCATAATGTTCATTGATATAGAAAGTTGATACTCGTGCATGGCATAATATGGTCACTTACGTTCTCTCGCAACTGTCGCATGTTTTGCACGAAAGTGGCCACCCGAAGACTCTCGTTCTGTCATAACAGAGTCGCCTAGCTCGTTGCTCTTGTCGCAGGCTCTGGAACTGAAGATCAGTTTAGTTTGAGTCTGCCCTGAGAGCCCTTTCGTGGCGAATTAAAAACCGATCGAGATCTCTGTTGTCTCCTTCTTGTGACATACTATCTTCGTTGGCGGGCACCTCTGGGGACGGGGCGGCTGATCGTCGTGTGCTTTCCGATTCAGAAGAGGCGGCAGGTGGACCTGGGAGAAATTCTGATCGGCTGGGAAATAAGTCTTGGATTTGATGTTTAAGCTGCCGCTTCAGCCTTTGAAAACGAGAAAATAAAATTTTGAGATATCTCCACACTTTCTTCGCGTCTTTGGTGTACATATAGAAGACTTGAAGAATGGAAGTTGTAGGAGATCGGGTAAGTATTATCTCCGAATCATGCGGAACGGGACTGGAGAATATTGTTGTGATATGAGGCTGTTGCTGTGTAGCAATATTTGGAGCGGAAATATCTAATATCTACATCACCACCTTTTGGATGGTTCGCACCCAACAACGTCACCTCCAACTTCAACGAACAATACTTGATGCATAGTATTTAATGCCTCAAAAATTACACATATGAACCACTATCAGGAGGTAGTTCCTTCAAGTCTTCGTTTCAAGGCTTCATCTGTTGCTCTTTTCCGCATGAAATTGAGTAATTCGGGGTGAACAGCAGGTGAGATCGAGCATCAGCACTTGAGGTTACCGTTGAGGTAACCGTTCACTGACTCTTTTGAAGGCGGTCGAACTCAGGGCTGGCAATGACAGCAGCTCGGTTTCATTGCCGGCTATATCAGAGCCTCGAGTACAATGTCTCTTGCGATTCATTCCAAAGGCCACGATCGACCATCCGACTTCACCTTCCCCGAGTGACCGACCGGCCAAGAGACAGCGTCGAGTTTCCCACGACGCAGAATATGAGAACAAGGCGCAAAGCCACATACAGAATTTTTCAGATGGTGCAACCAACAAAGCTGAGGTTAGTCAGGCCCTCTTCGATAGCAAACGAACGAGATCATTAATACTACATAGGTTCTAGTGCGCACACCCGGTTCTCTTACGGCGGAGTTCATGAAACTTCTATACTACAACGACGCCCTGACTACACCAGCCCTCAAACTGCTGGACCTGTACTTTTGCCTGTGGGAATGCTACGTCGTCAAATCTGCCGAGAAGATACGACTCGAGGAAGAGCAGCGACAGCTTCAAGAGTCAAATGAGTGGCTAGCAAGCGACAGCGAAATCCTTCTACAGCTCTGCGATGATCAGGCATTGATACTGTGGGATCAAAAGCGAGCAGTTCAAGCCCTTTGTAATGGCGTGCTTTCATCCTTGCAAGCGATCGATACTCAAGCCTATCATGTTGATGGGCCTCGATGAGGTCTCAGTGTTGTCAAGCGCTCTTGGACGATAACGACATCTGAATAGTTCTGCTATCTATTTGACTTCTGTTCTAAATATCATTTCTTTCCTTAGAGGCCCATACAACCGCCGGTGAAGTTCCGTTGGGGGTTTGGTGACGGGTGTCAACGTTTCACGGCTGTTGATACACCAATCATTACGGCTTCAAGAACTTAGCATCTGGTCATAAAGCCTCCCTAGCCTGCCATGAGCTAGCGTTAGAGAATGAATCAAATTCCTGCTCAGCCTGAGGCATTCTGTTCCTCCCAATCCTCGTCGAATTGCTACTATCTACACTTTATATTTCACCACCAGCTTTCACGGCGAGTCTTGAACAAGAATGCACGAATCGAAGAAGAATGGTCTGTACCCGTTGCTTCAGTGGTTGCCTTGTGCTAAAGTTGGTAGACCGT
>QAGG01000265.1:0-19064 GCA_003138045.1 Penicillium sp. MA 6036 | reverse complement strand
TTCCATATTCATCAGCTAAAAACGTGGGGCGTCGAGGAAGTGATAGCAAACGTACATGTGGATCTTGATCAGGCATTGGGTCCCCTAATTTGGGATATGAGGGTGGATGTTGAGAAGGCATCTGGGTTGTTTTGTGTGTAGTGGATGAAGATGCCAAGATGGGCAGTGATTGCTCATATACTTTGGTATAATCGTGTCAACACGGGAATTTTTAGCTTTTCTATTATCCCGGACTTGACTGGTCGCTGGTCTGTGCAAGATCTCAGTTAAATAGCCGACCTTGGACAAATTTAGTGGGTTACACGGTGTAAACACGACTGAATCCGTTCACACCCCACTTGTATCACATTAGTAATTACTAGGCGATACACGATCCACACCAATGCCCAGCGGAGGGTTACTATCGAAACGTGGTCGCTACAGTACGGACTAGTACGGGCATAGCCAATTGAGTACTTGAGAGTGTGATTTTTATATACTATAGAAAGTGTAGAATAAATAACGTGATTCCCAAGCGAGCGAACACCTCATCAATAATCTCGATTTTTAAACACCATTTGAACTACCAAAACACCATAAATTTCACTCAACTATGCTTTAGGGCATCTATTAAAAGAACACCCTTTCTGATTACACCCAGAACAGGTAAGTTGACGACGTACAGGGGGTAAAACAGGTAGGAGGGCTCTTCCGGTAGTGAGGGGGCAGGTGGCAAGTTAGATATATATGTGATCACCACCACCACCCCTCACGTCAGCGACCGTATCACTTGTTAGACTACCCTGGTAGGATAGCTGCTTGGTGGTTTGGCCTTTTTTTCACTTGTTTTGTATTTGCTGCCCGTAATATCTTGATCTACTCACTCTGTAAGACGACTGTATGAAGCATCTTAACTATCATTTTGTGATATTGCTCAAGATCACGTTTTATAGGGCTGGATAGCTTGTTCAACCGCCCATCTAATTGCGAATCAAGCCTAGCTTTGCCTTTTTCTGAGATATTGCTATCTGAGGTTGAACCCTGTGAAATGGGACGATCCGGGAGAGTAGGCGATATAAGCCGAATATTGAGGTGAGATAGCACCCGGTCAGGGTCAAATGGTACTAGACCGGTAGCAGCGAAGGCGCTATGAATAATGGTCTCTTTGAATGCATCGCCACGGGCTTTAGGGAAGATATCAATGAAGTCATCTTTCTCAATAGAATCAATGCCTAATTGGGTACATTCTGCAACCCGACTCCCGTAAGATCGCTTTAGAACAGCAAAACAACCAAGATCAAAAGGCTCTTAGAGATGAGAAGCATGCGCAGGCATACAGATTGGTATAGTGCCATTATGAGCACAAATTTGATCGAATTGGGGTGTAAGATGACTGTTATGCCCATCAAGGACTAAAAGGCGGTATTTTCCTTTAGTCCGACTTATTGTATGCGGAATAAAGTGTTTTTGGAGCCAATCAACGCCTAATTCATCACTCGTCCAGCCGTTTGGACTATGATTTATAGCCCAGTGTTTTGGAAGGTCATTAAACCATCGTAGCATAAAGTTCTTCTCTTTGAAGATGATGTATGGTGGAAGCGCTTGCCCGGTGGCGCCAATTGACTCAACCACAGTCACCCATTCACGGTTTCCAGGTTGTAAAACACCTCTCCGACCAGTGTAAACTGATTGAGTAACAACCTTAGTCGTCGCACTAATCCCCATGGCAAACCCTGACTCATCAAAGTTGTAGACATCATCTGACAATATGCCATGCTGGACGATAGTGCTTTGAAAAAGATCAAACCACTCTCTAATAACCCTGGGGTCTTCCATTAGAGCGCGTTTATAGTCATATTTGCGAGAGAATCGACTAGTAAGCTCAGGATGCCGGTTAAGATAGTTTGCTGGCCAGTTTTTGCCCACTCTCTGAACCGGGGTCTCTCCACGCTCTTTCAGCAGTAGATTAGCCATATCCACTAGCATACTGATCGTAAGAGCCGCACCTCGCTGATTCATGCTGATTAGCCAACTTTTCATTGATTCCTCCTCAACTTCAGTGAGTTTATGGCTATTAGCCCGTGTGTCAGAGCGATTGGTTCTTCCATGAAGCCGGGCTTGGAGAGTAGAGCGGGGCACCTCAAAAGAGCGTGCAGCAGCAGCGATCGTGGTAATTTGACCATTTTGAATAGCTTTGATAGCTAATAGAATCCTGCCCTCTTGCTCAAGCAATTTTTGAGATTTTTGGGATCGTTTTGGTGGAATGATGCGTGATTGAAAATATGAGGTTGCTAGGGGGATTGAAATTTGAGGTGGGGTGCCCGCTCGCTTGGGAATCACGTTACACTTTCTATTGTATATAGAAAACACACTCTCAAGTACTCAATTGGCTATGCCCGTACTAGTCCGTACTGTAACGACCACATTCCGACAGATGGGCCCCAAACATGCCGAGAATTCAGGTGCCAAGCAAAATTGAACCCTCTTTTTCGGATTTATTAATTACCTTTTGTTTCACCACCGTTTTCTACCTTATCACTAAGGTAATTTTTTGTCGGATTGATGGATACTGGTATGTGCTAGTATTGAGGTGTCCCATTGAGATTCATTGATTGTTGTTCTATCTGGATCTTGCTGTTGAAGCGTTATCAGATCTCAGGAGTCGTTCCTCGCGTGTTACGACGTTGGTATGCCGAGCGTAATCCGTTTACCATACAGAGACAAAGAGAGAATGGGTACTTGATGAATAACCCTGCCCTTAGTGGTAAAATACCACCCCTCAGTTCGACATACCGTACAAATACTAGGGAGTATTTTGTAAATGGGTGAACGTTGAATACGCCTGTCCCAAAGGGACCTAGTGGTATTTGACCACTCTCTCAGCTCGTCAGGATCTAATAGCGTAACCCTGATGGGCACACTGTTCGCGAGGCACGGAACATCAAGTGAAGTCTCGTCACTTGGGCTATGACTTGCTCACTAGTTAGTATTTTGCCACGTGACCAAATTTGCGAACATCAGTGACGAATATTCAATTTATGCGCATTCGCATTCGTCGTGCATAATGTCTGCTGTTGAGTATCACGGTGGCTGAACCTGATGGCAGTTATTAAGAACAGATATATAAGAGACATTCCGCACCTGTAAACGATACTTTCCCTAAGTCAATCAGTTGAATCAATCAGACAATCTTCTATCTCAATATCGCGTATACAAATATATTCGTCATTCGTGCCGACCCCTATCTGTATCTAGAGAAATTTACAATATACACACATTGCTTGCCTACAGGGAGCGTGGACGGACTCTATCTGACGCCACGGTCTAATGTGATTCCGTATAAGACTGCAGCGACAAGTGACCCGTTGCTGCCAAACACTCACATAGTGTATCTTCGGACTGCGGGAGGCTACCAAAAAATATATGATATACGTTGTTCAGGGGGGAAGATTGCTGATGGGGTCCCGGTAGCGAAGTTTGCGGTCGGAAATCTATTTTTAGAAAAATGACTCTCGATACATTTGAGAACAACTGGATGTATGTCTCAAAGCTAAGAATAGACATGCCATTCGCAGCATCGGAAGAAGCTGGCTTAAATAATGAGTTTTAAAGGCCAATTTTGACGGACATAAAACATCGTCGCCTTCTCCAACCACATCACAGGAACACTGATTCGAACTTGTTTTGGTCCATTGCGTAATCAGTTGCACGAATAGCACACAATTTCGATTTACAACCTCGTGACAGCTAGAAGAGGTGTGTCCAGAATGAATTCGCCCGTTTTGCTTGAATGGGCCGTTCCCTTCTTTCATGCGATGTAAGTGAATTCAACATACGAGATTTATTCGTGACTATAGCTACTGAATTGCAATAGAATGCTGAAGATACATCAGGCTATGGACAGCACTCAGCGCATGCGTTATCTTATTCAACAAGTATATCCTGGTTGTATTCCAGTTTCCCATGATCCTCACCACATGGCACTTTCTGTTGTCAACGCTTGGGACACAGCTATTAGTACGGTATCATCGCTTGGGCGCACGGCCACAATCGGAGCCGATACCTTCTAATTTCTATATACGGTTTTTTGTCCCTATTGGCTTCCTTTCTAGCCTAAACCTCATTCTCAATAATGTGGCATTCATGTACCTCAACGTGGCTTTCATACAAATCCTCAAGGTTATCTCCTCCTTCTTAGCTACAGAAAGGACAATGTGACTAATAGTTGACAAGGCCGTCGGACCGGCAATTATTTTGTTTGCTGGATGGCTGGTAGGATTATACAGAATCACACCTAGAATATTTTCGGCTGTATCTTTCATCTGCTTAGGTGTGATCCTTTCATGCTACGGGGAGATTCACTTCGACACTCGTGGTGTTCTCATTCAATTTGCCGCCATTCTTCTTGAGGCCACCCGATTAATACTGTTGGAAAATTCGCTCTCCCACACTAAGATCCCAATAGATCCCATTGTGTCGCTGTATTACTATGCTCCAATTTGTGCCGCATTTTGTCTTGTTTTTGCAACCATATTTGAAGGTTCAAGCTTCCATTTGGTTAACGTCTACGAGGTTGGGCCGGGGATGCTGCTTTGCAATGGCCTTTTGGCTTTCATATTCAATCTGTCGTCCGTGTTCCTAATCAGCAAGACATCGTCTCTTACTCTCGCTATCTGTGGTGTACCAAAAGCCATGACGGTCATCGTGGCATCTGTGTGGCTCTGGCAGGAGATACTCACGGAGCTGCAAGCGATCGGTTTCTTTCTGGCAAGTCTGGGATTGGTGGGCTATTCCACATTGGACGTCAAAAACAAAAAGGAAACACCTGAATTCCTGGAGTTGGACGACGAGGGAAGAGAATATACGGTATAGGCTGACAATGGCCAGGGCAGATTTGTTCCCAGGTACCTATAATGTGTACCATTAGTGGGAAAAATCTTTCGAATGTATCTCTGCTCTATGTTCTTCTGACACAAATAGTCTTCATATACCGTGAGACGCTCCTCTCGAATGTGGAAGCACCCAATCAAAATGTCGAACTTCGAGCGGGACAGTACGGACTAGTACAACAAAGTACTTGAGAGTGTGATTATTATATACTATAGAAAGTGCATGACAAACAGGGATTTGGGGGCTCATTTAGCCTCACAAACACAGGCACAAATCAGGCACACATGAAAGCTGGATATCTCCAAGCGCACTAGTAGGAATGCGGTCCACTATAACTACTTGACACAAAATGATATAGGCTGACTAATCTCATATAATGTCAACCGTCTCCAGATAAAAGGGGAGGGGGCGTGTCGTAGACGGTTAAACAGAGATATGAGGTGCATGACTATTCAGGAGCTCCAACTCTATATTGTAACTTGCACTGGCGAGTAATCTGGTGTCTCACGCGGCTAAGGTCCTGGATTTTGAGCAATTTAGTGCAAAAACGTCCAGGCGCCACAATACCTTGCCATCACGGTTTATCTATGCATTCTGGAAGACACTCTTACTCGCGTACAAATATCTTCCGGAAGTGAAACCCCAGGACAAACATGCTTCGATACCCACTGCCTACCAAAATGTGAGCTCAAAACTTCATAGCTGTCACGTTGTATGAAGATAGTCAATGCTTTTTGAGGGTCTTTACCACAAACGATGATTTTGGTGGCGTATGGTATGTGCAGGCATGGCTCTGTGTCAATAAAAATATTGACTGGTGTATTGAGGTTAGCGCGAATGGATGGGATACTAATGGCGTCCGATGACTTGAAGACCTATTCATTCGTTCAAGAACAAGCTGGCTCCCGTGATCAATATAGGCTATAAGTATGTCACGGTCGGACTCCGACTCTCGGATCGCTCTCTCATCTGTGGACTCAGAGGATGCTCCGATCATGTGCTTCAAAGGATGTTCATTGCTTCGGGTGATCTTAGACTTGAAAAACCTTGATCATCCCAGAGTCCATTGTTGGTGGGATCATTTTAGCGGCCATGTCTTGGCACGCGTCCTTCTAAATTTGGATCAATCAGTGTCGCGAAGTAAGGTCCAGTGGGGCTCACAGGAACTGAAACCATGCGACTGATAGCCTTGAAAAGCAAGTGAGCCTTGAGACTGCTTCGAAGTTTGAGGGAATTGTTGCTTAAAAATACAGGCGGTTCTGCCGCTAGACTAAAATAGGGTGCACACTCCTTAAGAAGGGCTAATTCTGATTGTCAGGATCTTGAGCCAAGGCTTAGATTGTCTTTACTAGAATAGTGCCTGGGGGATAGTTGCACTATTACATAACTTGTGCATACAGTAGCACGATGTCGCTTGGAGATAGAGAGATGAGCTTGTTTACTTAAACCGAGGTCATTTTGAGTGTAATCAAGAACAGTTGGCCAATGGATGAAAGTACCCAGGGAATCCCCAGCTGCGTTGATGGCGAGAAACTCGGCGAGATCGGCCGCTCTGCAGGATCTATGCATCTTACCAGAAACAGTCGCGAGTTGAACCAGTACTTGAACGCCGACACTAGACCACTCTGTCTGTGTCTCAAGTATTGACTCGTTAGATGTGCCTTTATGGAACTAGAAAATGGTCTTTCGCTTCCAAAGTGTCAGTGGTGGATCACCACTAGTGCCCGTTTCGGAGAGGATCCACAGAAGAGGAGCTCACTAGCAAGCAAGCCTCTGAGTTCTAGTATGTATGAAGAACCGATAGGGGCATAGACTTAGAGAAACACGTTCATTTAGGGATAGTTTATTGCTACGTATGGGACCTTACCAGTTCATCGATCATCAACAAATTTTAATATCGAGAAACATCCATGTCTCTATAGCAAGCTACTATAAGTTCGAACTTCAAGTTGAGGAAATCGTTTTGGTCTTTCATCTCCACTTCGGCCAATCGATATTGTGTACCTGCTGATAACTTAACAATAGGGCCCAGACATAGGACGCAGCAATAATTAGGGTGCAGCGGACTTTGATGCTATGCTGGGTGGAGCCTTGAAGGGACGGCTCGCATCGGATTCTCAGGCGTTCTAAAAGTGGTTCGACTAGACATCCGCAAAGCCTGTTGAATTAGACGAGCAGGCTAGAATAATGAGCATGAAGGAGCTATCCTGATCTACTGAAGAGAAAGGTATGGATGAGAATCAAATAATTGAATTTGTCTAATCCAACTAAAGCATGGGAAAACGCTCTCTAAATACATGCTTGAGGCCCCGTTTACTATGCCTAAGGCATATCAACATCTACCGATCAGGGGTAATCGACACGTGAGGCGATTCCTATTGGCTTATCTACGTGGGACAACAACGAGGTCGGAATTATGGAGTTTTGCGATACACTTCGAGAATTGAATTCCCAAGAGAATAGAACAAAGAAAAAATCTCAACAAAGCCCAGTTTCGACCGAGAAATGTGCATAAAGGTGTCTATATTATCCTAAATAAGATGGTCTTGGCACTTTTGCTGTACTTCATGCCAAAAGATTGGGCTATAAATCTTGGAAGTCTGGGTTTTAGGCCGGAACCTTCGAGCCAGAGTGGGTTATGCGAACGTTGAGGCACGATGCACCAGAGCCCCTGCCACTGAATGGGTCACTGCCTCCCTTAAAACAGTGGTTGCAGATTTAATATTGTCTCGGAGTCTTTTACATTTTAAGTTTGGCGAAGTGGTTTGAAAATTTGTTACGACCCTCCACGATACCTCTTTACTACTCTCATCTTTTATTTCACCCATCATATGCAATATCAAAGTGCCGCATTGGATCATAATCACCCGCTGTGAAAACCAAGAAAAGGCCAAGCTGCTTTCAATTTCCGAAATCGTGTGATGAGCTGTGAGTTCACAGCAGATGCGTCTGTGAGCGGGTTACCATTGAATATGAAATGTCTATTAAGGCTAGGTGTCCAAACTGAGTTCTTAAGACTTCGTGAAGAACGCCAACACCGTTTTGTCGCAACCAAGATCGATCTCGCCCCTCCATTCTGATCAAACCTCATTTTCACATCCATGGAACTATTGTTCAAAGCTCGCACTATGAAAGTCACACAGTGATCATCGAAGTGTTGCAACAGTGCAAGATATAATCCAGGAATTGAAGGAGTACTATGATGAAGTATGGGCTCCAAAATCTCAGTATGAAGCGCACTCGAGGACAGTCAAAGCTGACGACCATTTCCATAAAGCAGGTCTTACTTGCCAGCACTCACCTCATGAACATTGCACAATGTAACAAAACTAGGTCTTCCATGGAAATGACGCCATTTGAGTGGGCAAGTTTGCTTGAGGAGATAGATAGGATGCTCTGCATGCTCAGCCGGAACGAGACGGCTTTCGACTGGATACGCGAGAAGCTGAGCGAACTTGGAGAAGAATGTGGTGATATATGGCAAGGAACATCGCAGGTGGAGACGGGTTCAAAGAAGTTACTTCTCATTGAGATCTTGTACGGCCAGACTGAAATTCGAGCTACAAATTCCGAGTTAATGCATGAGAGAGTGTCTTCCGAGCCCGTCTTGATTGTCTTTGCTCTTCTAGTACCTGGAAATATGCGTTCGCACATACACCAATTTAGAATCAATGGTGACAAATATACCAGTCTCGAGCCGAAAGAATGGAAGTTTCCCTAAAGCACACAAGTGAGGAGTTAGAGTCAAATCACAGGATCCTTGTGGAAACTCGTACTGCGTATAATAAAGATGCAGTGACAGATAAGATGGGATACATCAAAGACAAGCTGGAGCATCGTTAAAGTGGTTGTCCAAGATACTGTTTACCGCCTCACAATGCCGGTATTCGGCGAAGGCTTGTTCCAACATGCAAAAAACACCGCGGGGATTGTATGTACCCCTGTGAATCATTCATTTCGTAACTTGTACGAGAAAGGCCTGAAGTGATGATCCGTTGTTAGTGGGAAACCTTGCATACATACATGGATTGTTCAAAGTACCTTTAACACAGTTGTTGCGGTACTATAGATCGACATCAACCGCAGTCTGCCCGGGAAGGTGGGGTCAGTATCAACGGAAAGAATCGGGCTTTGGTATCCTCCTGACTGTGCGCTTTAGGCCGCACCAAAAGATTGTACTTTTTCGAACGTGGTGTATAAGCGGTTTGGCAAACTGCCCAAACAGCTGAGAGCCCATAAATTACATCTTCCATGTACATTACGGCTCTCGGAAAGTATAAAAAATGAGCAATGCTTGTCTCAGGATCTAGGTTCTAAACAGGACTGCAAGTTGCCTGCGGAGATTATGAATCCCACCAATAGTTGTTATGCTAGCCCTTGCGAGCATTTGGTTCTTTAAACCGGCGCTGAGCAATTTGGGGATGGAGTAATCAAGGTTCCAATGGCGCCCGCTGGGCCGGTTGAGCCCGAGCGACGAATTGCTTGCGATTCAGACACTGGAACGGAAGACTGAAACTAGCGAAGAGTCAATGGTGCGTTCCTCTTCACGACTCGTTTATAATAACAAATAGTAGCGAGGATTGTAGACACCCAGTATGTAGTTGAAAACGGTGTATCGGAGACTCGTGCACCAACACCCTGTGTGTCTCGTGTGGCCTGATCGAAATGACAAATCCAAGGCTCTTTTAGCGTGGGAAGATGGTTAGATTTTGCCACAGCCTATTTTCTTCAGACCATAGCTCTTTCTTCGGCTTTTGATTGCGAGTGCTGACACAGTGGCTCGTTGTCAGCCAGCGTCACTGACCGATGATCTTTGTGCTAGGTCAAAGGACGATTTCTTATCATATCAATGGGATTTTTAGGAGCTATTGTAACAATGCAAAGATCAACTTAATTTCCAATCAACTCGATTTCTCGTATAGAAATCTCCGGTATAATTCCCGGTGGTGCAGCTTTGTCTCCAATTTGCACTGACCCCGTATCAGAACAATTTATAGTCCCTGTCAGCGAGGTAGTTCATCTACAAATGTTGAGTAGTTTGGAGCCACTGTGGTAGTACTGTGGCCGTAGGCTGCATCATGGCCGGACACTGGCCAAGGAGATGGAGCTTGAGCTTCGTTGTGCGATGGAGAGCCAGTGTCACGGCTGTCAAAGTTGGCAGTAGGTGCCGGCAGCGCATTTGCGATGAAGCAATAGCTCGCAGACTATCAGAAGGCGACATTAGTTGATATTTTTAAACAAATCAAGGAGAATTGCTCACGTATTTCCCAACAACCTTGTTAAGAGCGCGGCCGAGGATTCTCCAAGGGAAGACCTTGATATCCTTCTCTATATTTCGTGGCCGAGGAGCGGGGAAGCCCATAATAACCTTGAAGAACTTCTGGCTATCTGACTTAGCTTTGGATACAGTGAGAGGATGAAATTCCTCGAGATTGCGGCGGATGCGATTCTTTTCGTCGACAGTGAAGTGAACGCGGACGAGAGCCTCAAGGAGGCAAATGATGTCCACGCTGGTAACATAGTAATCATTTTTAGTTTCCCAGGAGATACAGCTGATGCAAATGCTGTTCTGGGGGCGGTCCCCAAAATCGACTGCTTTGAAATAGGCATGGACAGTGCTCATACTCTGGCTGCGGGTGAACTGCACCAGGCGACGTTGCAAATATCTTTCTTGCTTGGTCCAATTTTCAGTCATGGCATTCAAATCACCATTCAAGCTCAACACAGCCCTTGTTGAACAGAGTGAGGCATAACTGCTGTAAGTCTGGGTCTGGTGAGATCCCAAGCTAGTTTCCTGCTGCAGAGTGGAGGTGCGAGTAAACGTGCAAGAGTGGCCGGTATGTCCGAGTGACTGATTTCCGCACCATGAAATTCCGTCGGCCGTCTCTGTCGTAGCCTCCGAAATGAAGGGCTTCTCTAATGACTTTTTTCTGTGGACGTTTTGAATGTATGGAAGGTAGTATGTGGCACAGCGATCCCGGATGGGGTAGTGATGATGACACTCCTCGTTGGGCACTATTCCACGGACTCCTTTGGCTGGAGTAGGCACAAGGTCGTCAAAATGTGAATTTGGAATCCGTTTCCACAAATCTGCAGCGGTTGATGGCTGAGAAACATGCTCATATGTGTAAGCCCCCACTTGCAAGGTCAGTGGAGCGTAGTCAGTTGATGCTTCTTTGAATATTTGAATGGGAATGGTGTAAGAAGCAGATTCGGTCGAGGTGAAGGACGGTGTGGATGCCGAGACGGCATATAAGAAGGCATTGTCTTCGAATCCGATGAAGTACGGAAAGCACTCGTTCTTTTTTGAGCCGAAGACCAAGTGCCAAGCTCCAAATGTGGAGATATGCCGATCATACCGCGACTGGACCAATACAACGACTTGTGAACCCTCACCACCTCGCTGAGGTGTATATGACACTATTTCCAAAAATTGGCTGGTGTGAGAAACTGTCATTGAGGACGGTGCGTATGGGTAGGAGCTGGTATGCTCGTTCTTGGTTATGTAAGGAGCACAGTTTAACACTTGGCTCTTTTGGGCGGCCATGAGCGATGGCATATTATTGTTGATATACAGTGATGGACTGTTTCGTGAGCAGAAGCTGTCGTCATGGTAATACCATGGGAGCCCTCTGTCTGTGCAAATTGTGGTGTGAGGGTAGAATCAAAAAGGGGACAAAATCAGAGTAATTTACCTACTAAGGTGCTGGTCGCGGGATTCTGGCAGCTAGCAATAGACAAGCTGGGCTCGTTGTTGTAACACAGGGTGCCTGGAACTGTATTGACAGGCAGTGGCTCCTCACAGTCCGAGAAGGCCAACTGCTCGCCAAGGATGAGTGGCGTTTGGAAGTCCGGGTCGGACTGAAGGGGGAAAGAGTCAGCAGACAATGTCGGAAACATGACTTGAAAACAAACTGAACCGAAAGTGTAGGCATGAGAATAAATGCATCTAGAAAATCAAACTTAAGGGTTTGAGCTCACCACATTGCCGTTTGGATTTGAATAAGCCAGCTTGGATGTCCGGCAGCGAACTCAGCCGGATGGAATCAACAAAACAAAACAAAGATCCGGAAATTACTCCTGCAATGACGAGACATTAATAGGTTAAGAAAAAAAGGCGAGACGGAACGGGATTGAAAGCTGACAGTCTCAAAAGAATGTTCGGCAACAAAAGTCCTTGAGCGATATCCACAACTGAGAAGAGAAAGATGGGATACACCAAGACAAGACGAAAAATGGCTTCCAGTTGAGGCTTTGGGCCCCTCTGTCTTCAAATGCTCCTGAGCCCGCAGCGTAGTCTGACTTCAACCGGGATCACAGTCATCGAAATTTGCAGCGAAGGCGTGGCGGCTTTTGCGCACGAATTGACGTAGATTTGCTCTTTATCTCTTCTGGTACCCCGCTTTGCAAGGTTTGGATGGCTCTGTTCTTCTTGCTGACCTTGTTGTTCTTGGTTGGAAATTGATGAAATGGGACTTCGACGGAGTGTTTCCACAGAATTACCTCCGAGGCGTACTTCAAGCCGAGATGCTCCCTATAGAATAGATTTCGCTTATGAGAAGACACACAGGAAGTGACTTTCGATAAGGAAGCGGGTCACAATCAAGTCGAACTCCGTTGTGATATCCTTCCTATCTGGCGTAAAGATCGATCGGGAAGCAAACGGCGTTCTTCAGACAAGAAGGTCAATTTCAAGACGTCGCAGACGCCAATCAAACAATTATTACTGTCTTTTTGAGCCTTGGAATGCACCTGATATGTAAGATACACGGATTACCCTTCTTCACAGCGATCCCCTTGCTGGACTTTATTTATATGTTGATCATATCAATTTCGGGGATTTTTCGGACCAAATTAACATTGACAGCTATCAATACCTAGAATACGCGGGTCTAAACATTGATCCAGTTGTGTTCCATCAGTAGAGGACCGGGAAGAGAGGGTACCCTATAAATAAATTCGGCAAGAGGCGTACTTCGCAGGAGTGCCCACATGCCGATGCCCGCTCAGATGCACCTGTGTCGACTTTCCGAACTTTCCCATTAGCGCATGCTCTATATCTGGCTAGACCTGGATGAAGTGCCCTATTTTGTCAATCTAGGGCCGAACCATGTACAAATATGTCTTGGCATGACCTACTTTTCAAGAAAGCCCACAACAGGCTTGGCATCTGCTATTTTGGGCTTTGTTTTTCGAACTCTGCCTGGTCGGACGTTCCTCTTCTTTCTTCTCACATCTCATTACTTTTGTATCAAAGCTTCTTGGAACCTAGCTTTCGTTAAAAGAACCCGAGTAAGGTAGATTTTTGGAACTGTTCTACAGTACTTTTCGAAATCAGCTATCCCTCCAAACTCTTTCTTCTTGATTCAGAGAAACTGTCAGTGGTAGTTTACCACTAAGCCCGTTTTGGACAGGATCCACAAGAGAAGCTTACTAAGAAGCAAGCACCTGAGTCTTGAGTATGTTGTCGGTAAAAGTGGAGAGGATTCTTACTAGCGTATTTGTTTCATTCAACATCCACCGCTACCTGATTCCCAAGGCATCAACTGCTGATTCAGCTCGAAAGAGCCCCTTTATTTTGCTATCAGATATATATAGGAATACACATCTCAAGTATTGTGCAATGGCCTCATTGGTTTATTCTAGTACTAGTGCATACTGCATCTCGCGGAACCGATATATGTATATAACAGGCGGACGGGTGTATTTTAGAGGAAAATGTCGGGTAGAAAAACGCCTGTTTCGTGACCGCTAGGCCAAAAAGGTGCACACCTTCTCAGCCTAGGCTAAGTACGGTGTATTTATGCGTATTCTTGGTTTGACAGAAAACTGATTTAGTGATAATCCATTGCTACGTACGAGACCTTACCGATCCATCGATCGTCGACATATATCCACGACCCGCCAAGAACCCAAGTGTTTCTGTGTAATATACGGTACTGTAACGATGACTCATTGCTGACCATACAGACATTACAATGACAGTTTTGCCAGAATTCTGAGGCGGTGGCCTAACCCGGCCTAGCGCGCGTCGGAATTGGTTTCTGTCGACGATCGATGGATCGGTAAGGTCTCGTACGTAGCAATGGATTATCACTAAACAGCTGTTCTTTTAAATATCTCCGTCCGCCTGTTATATACATACTCAAGACTCAGGGGCTTGCTTCTTAGTAAGCTTCTCTTGTGGATCCTGTCCAAAACGGGCTTAGTGGTAAACTACCACTGACAATATACAGTGAGACCTCCAAAGTGTTCGCACCCCTTCGACCCCAACCCCTATCATTACATAATATACTGCCGTACAAAAAGTCGATAAGTTGAACAATATGAAGTATAGTATATACTTAGTTATGAAAGCATTGGTTCAGAGTTGCCAAAAGGCTTCCTGAGGCGACACAAGTGCTAGGAACAGAGGTTAAGGCAGATAAAAAAGCGAATGTACGCCACACATAGCTAGGCGATATAGCTTCAAACGGTAGGCGGTAAAATAGTGGGTCTAGGGGGTGCGAACACTTTGGAGGTCTCACTGTACCCACGGGTACCCGGCACAGCACAGCCCATAGGCCGCCCAAGAAAAGCAAATAGCCACGGCGAGGCCTAATGGCAATGCGTCATGTTTCAGAGCGGTAATTTTACTTGCAGAATTAATACAACAAGCGGTCTGGAAAACCGATGTCGATGAGGGTATTCAATCAGGGCTCGCATCACTCGGCAATAATCCTGACAAATCAAATCATAAGACCGTGAGAGTTCTAGGTACCACTGATTAACGATAAATCTCAGATACACTGTTCACATGGGCCGTAGGATTCTAGCTACCGAGAAATTTGATAAGAACGAATAGTGTCCAAAATGTTGATTTTATGTATATTGTTGTTATGTACAAACCATCCTAGAAGGGTTTAGGTTTACATAGCGACGGGACTAGGGACTACATCCTAAGAAAGTGGAGTCAGCAATAGGTCCAAAATTTTGTTTGTCCCATGGGACTTGAGGTGTATCGAGGGGTGTGGGTCTAAGGGCGTCAAAAAACCTTCTGCTTGTCGCCACGAAACGCCACTGTACAAACGGCACTCCAAATTCCACTTGCCGAATTGCTTTTTTTGACGTTCAAGCCACACGCAAATTCGCCCCATCTCTACCCAAAAGAATTTTGGACTGGAGAATACAATCCGTTCTGTCCAATCCATGAACACGGCGGTCTGAAAATTCGTGAAGTACTGGCCTTGTCAGCCGTCTGCTAAACGATTATGGGACAAGCAATCCTTCCTCGGTGTACACTGTCGCCGAGTGGGTTTGCCAAGAACATGACATACGACGAGCTCAAGGACAAGCTCAAGCAAGTTTTTAATATGGCTATCTTCTCTCGACTCCTAGAGATGGACGATGACGAAGGACGTGAATCCAGTTCGTCGTCGCTTTACATCTTTATTGAAACAGGAGAAAACACCGTTGCGGACTTGGAAGAAGCACTGTAAGTCCTAGTAGTCTATCCGGACCAGTTTAATGCTCAGAGCTTGCGCTAACTTGATCACTTATACTATCCATAGTTCAAGGAGAGACCCCCTGCAGTTGATTCTTCTCAGCGGCTTCCTCAAAAAGTCTGCAGGCGTGTTGGGATTGTACAAAATTCACAAATGCTGTGAAAACATACAAGAATACGGCACACGGATGAGGAAAATTGGTTTCGCCTCAGTGAATGGTTCGCAATCAAGTTTTGATCGTATTGAGGACGAGATCGGCACTTTGAAAAACAGTATCGGTTTTGCTCGTAGAGCGATCGATGGATTTTATGAGACCCAAATTTTCATGAAATCAGATTAGAAATCTGCAGCCAAAAGGAGTTTAAAGAGCCTTTGTTTCTGAATTAAACGAGACTATACGTAGAGCGAAGAGGCAGAGGTGCTTGGTACCAACTCGAACATTGATACAACTGCAAACATATGCCATGAAGTCTAGGGCCTTGCCATGTACTGCCGGCTAGCAAAATCCTTATAATCAACACGAGACCTACCTGGCTTGATCCGTGAGTAGGGTGACCTACCTATACAGTAAGGGTCCTGGTATCCGACTCCGCTTCCTAGGAGCTTCAACAGTTCCTGAGTCTCTCCTCATGATTTACCCCACGAGAGGTCATCCTGAATTGTCAGTTCAGACATATTGCGACTGGATGTATCTTCTGATACATATAAGAATGCCAAGACTACTTCATATTTGTCAGCATCATATTCGAGTCATCCAACAGGCCGATTCCAGACGAGACACTATGTGAGTTGCCCACCCCCAGCGATTACCACATGGCTTGGTAGCTGAATTACCACTAACATAGCGGATATATAATTCTCCTCCGCTCTCATGCTGAAATTTCTTTTTGCAAAGCGGACAGCCTGGATGAAGTCAGAGATTTGTATTTGCTGGCTTTCCTGAATCCAGCAACAAAGATCTTTGATCCGCTGGCAGTTAGTTCAATTGATTGATAAGGGTTGAGACCATACCGACTAGCCAGCGCTGTGGGATGCTTATCAGACTGATGATATTGGGGGGGAGGGCTAACAGTGTATGACTGTTTATACCTAGAACATTTTTTGGCGATTGTTTTCCAGGGTCTAGAGCCCCTGGGAGAAAATAAAGTGAGTGACAGTAACGATCGAGATGGATGTCCAATCAAGGCGGAGGTTTGAGAGCGAAATGACCTCGGGAGGACGGGTAATGTGAGGCAATCGAGTTTTTTTTTGGCGCAATGAGGTCCCTTAGATACAGATCAAGATGGAAATCAAGAGGCTGAGGAATGTAGGTGCCACTGAATACGTATGGCTGAATAAAGGTTGAGAGAGCACCAAACCTGTATTGCAGAATGTGCCAAGAATCACTTCATTGAACTAGAGTTGTCTTACTCACCTGTCACCAGATATGTTTATAGTCAGCTATCAGCAGAGTTGGGTACAAGCGATGTACACAAGAGCTATTTCTAATTATGTGACATACAATGCAGATTCTAACAATACCAAGTGTCAAAAATGAAGATGAGAACAGAAAGAAAAGAAGGAAAGCAAAGTATTACTGATCCCCGCCACGACTGATCAGGGTTTCAAGTAAATATGTCCACAGATATGAAAATGACAGGAAGATACCCAAAACCAAGACCAGAGATTTTGATTGTACCAGGCTATTCGAACCTGTCCATTGTTATTACCTCCTTGCTGGTTGCAAATTGTGAATCTTAATGTATAATTACAACAGTACATGAAAGAGGGACTGTGTTAGAGCTAATGCTAAGTCAATGGTCTACAACGATGGCGATCTAAAGTGGACCCATTGCAAACTAGACTCGAAACTGTCTTAGATTGTATGGGCGATGCGCCTGCAGGATTAGTAGAGACGGCATTTCGGTCAAGACATAATCAGACAGTGGCAAAGTGACCGTTATGGAGAAACGAAAGAGTCACCCATACCAAATAAAGCTGTGCCAGAACTGGACACGAAGTTGTTTACCCAGACATCAAACCACTATTAGCTGCGATATACAACTTATTCAGATCGGAAGAAAATCAAACATACGAGTCTTCACATAGAATCTTTCGTGGAAACTATTTGTATAATCAGTTTTCAATTAGAAGTCAGAAGTCATGAAGCTCACTGGGCCATCTGCTTGGACAGATGCTGTATTCCAACAATTGCGCCACTCTGAGCCGGAAACTTTGGCTCTGTTTAAGTGGGTTGACCGAACCGAAGCTTGTCGAGAACATACTGTTAGTTCCAATCAATGGATTTGGGATGGGCCGGTCACATCCCAACAGTAAGAATGATGGGTCGATTCCAGAGGATGCGCTTGTACAACACAGCTCTCGAGGGTCGTGGAGGCATCAGGAGTGACTAGGTTAGACATATTGTGATAACGAAGGATAACTGAATCTGCAGGCGCTTTCATGAGACAGTAAGTATGAAAAGTGGAGTTTCCGTTGCACAACCCGTCTCCCCCATTGGAATCTGGAGTCTAGGGTGCTATTCTCATCAGAAGCACGATTGAGTTGCATCGAAGAGCGGTAGCCAGAACTAGACCTCACCAGGGTTCAGCCTTGGACACCTTCGCCGGACTTTCGTCCCTTGGGGGTGTCCAAACCCGCTCAATCCCAGCGTAGTTCAGGCCTTGACAAGTACTGCAGTACAAGCAACCTTTTGGTACTGGCACTGCAGTACTGCGACCATTCCGATTTAAGTAAGTATATTGCCTAAATAGGTAACAAAAAGGCTCGGTATTACAAAAAGGGATTTTTTGATACACACGCCCAGATGTCCGACGCTAGACTCTGGTGAGGTCTAGCTAGAACCGACGGGCCGCACCTCAAAATAAATCTTCGAAGCTTTCTCCTGATAGGCGCACTCGTCGCCGGTATCGACCGGACAATAAATTCTTGTGACTAAAATCAGGGCAAGTTGCGATGAACAAATTTGGTGCCCCGTATCGTAGACACGTTCAAACAGCGCTATGGAAAGGACTGTTCTCGTTCTCTAGCAATTCATATGTTGCTAAGCCCCCTCCTGCTCTTTGCCTACTCGCGCGTCCTTGCCAAATAATAAAGCTTCCCAATCAGATGGACTATTACCTAGCTGGCTCATTGACCGTATAACCCTTGATGCCTCTTACTTTCTCCCCCTTTTTTTTCCATCTCTGAGAAATAAATAAAACAGCCCCGTTTGTGGCAACACGAGATCCAACCAATGATATTTCGTAAATGGCAAAATCAATTAGAGGTCTACATGTGGAAGCCCCGGAATAGAGATATTTCAAGTCGGCTGTGATTTTGTGGAGGTGTAATCAAAACTTGATGAACAAGTGAAAATGTGCAGTGAAAAATAAAATTTCCCCATCTTTGACATGACGAACTGAGAGAGTGGTCAAATACCACTAGCACCATTGAGGACAGGCTTATTCATCGTTCACCCAATTTTCCCTAGTATTGGTACGGTATTCCGGGCACATTCGGAAGTGTCGGAACGTGGTCGTTACAGTACGGACTAGTACGGGCATAGCCAATTGAGTACTTGAGAGTGTGATTTTTATATAATATAGAAAGTGCAGAATAAATAGGGGATGAGCTTAGTAATTTCGTTGAGAGCCTTACGATCGTCAGGCAGAGGGGGTGCTGAATATTCCTTGGGCGCACTAGTAAACTGGCGACCCTCTTTTGTTGACA
>QAGG01000264.1:0-19072 GCA_003138045.1 Penicillium sp. MA 6036 | reverse complement strand
CCGCCCCACCACCCATGACCTCTTTGCCCAGTCGCACCTCAGACGGCCCGCAAATCCGACTGAACCCCCTCGTCATGAAACCGAACCTGAGTCGCTCCCTGCCAGTGACAACCCCTTTCAAAAAGTGAGTCCCATGACATACCCAACCTGGCCCAGCAACTAACCGTCCCAGCTCGCCCTACAATCAAGCCCATTTCCAAAATTCCGACTTCGAGCCCATTCACTGGGAGCCGCACGGAAGATAGCCTGTTACGATGCAAAGACCCACGACCTTTTTTTCTCCTTTAATCACCCCGCCTCGCCCCTTCTCCTTCGAGAACAGGACTCTGATTCGCTCGTTAAATTTTCTTTTCGCGCCCATCTTCCCCTGACCTCACCCTCATCCCCTTTTTGAATGTCCTCTTTAGCGTGGTGCAGCGCGTTGCATGGTACGAGCGTTCTCGCCCAGATTGTTTCTTAAGCCCCGGGTTTCTTATTTCGTTTCTTACTGTCTTTTGGTGTTGAAATTCGGAACTATTTTATCTGATCCTCTCCTCTCTTCGTAATCGTACACTCTTCGGTTGAATCAATCGTTATTTCATATATCATACACGGTCTCGTATTAGGAGATTCAAGGCTCTATACTTCTTCATCCCCGGCCTCTAATACCGCATTCACCATACCGTCCAGCGCTGTATCCCGAGCCGGTTCGTCCAGATATCCAATTTCGACAAGGCGGCCTAGAGCGTCAGAGACCCAATCCTGACTATTCCAGTCATCCATTTCCGTATTCGGAATCGGGGTCTGCGAGATTATCTCCCGCAGCGCAGATGCAGGTATTGACTCTGATAATGTTGAAACGGGTACTGTGCGCGCCAGATCTGTGTCCGTTAGCTAGGCTCTCACTTCAATCCACGTATGGTCTTCGCGCTTACTGGTCGATAACACGGGTATCTCCCAGTTCACTCGCTCGGAGTAACTATAGAACCCCGTCGTCCCTACTACTTCTGCAACCGAGGATTTGATATCGGCGTCGTCGTATTGTATATACAATGCAGCATGTCTGTAGCGCGCATAGTCGAGAGGCGAAGCGACGAATACGAGAATTGAAATCCTAGACATATGGGATATGAAAAGTGAAGAGAAGAATTGGAGAAGTTGGAGATCTCCGCCAGGTTCTATGCGATAAGCGGGATGACGTCGTCGGTTTCTAGAAGCATGTGCCGATTCCATAAATGCTTCCTTGGGGACTGATCTTCATTTGCGCGAGTCATGCAGAACTAAAAAATAACGCCTGTATGCAGTGCTGCTCTGATCTGAGCTCTTGTTCTGGTCACCCATAGTCATCTCAACGTCACACCACACCTCGTCTACCCAGCACCCTCATCAAGTAATTCGGAACCGCCCAGAGAACCTGCCAAAGCACGAATCCAAAGTCCGCGGCCGCTGAACTCTCATACGCATTCGGCCTCGCAGGCACGTCCGCAAGAGCCAGCACGAAATTCACCAGCGGCGCAGGGTAATGCTCGCGCAGATACGCGGCGACAAGATCATGTCCGTTCGTAATCCCACCTGTCAGACAACAGAGTTAGCAAGTCACTTCACAACCCCTTCACGATGAAAACCATACCACAACTCCACAAATTCCCATCCCTAACCACCCTCACACTCCCATCCCACATCGCCTCAGGAAACTTCTTCCTCAAATCCGCTATCAGCAGACGCGGCCCCGTCACATTCTTCCCATCAGCGATCCCCGCGTACCCAATTTCATAAGCCCCCGTGCAGATAGACAGGATTGCAGTGCCGGAAGCGTTATGCGCGCGCACAAAGTCCAGGTACTCGTCGTCTGGAGAGGTTGCGTTCGGTGCTCGGCCTGGGATTAGGAGGATGTCGAGTTTGCCTGGGGAGACGGCGGAGTCGGAGAGAGAGTTTGTGGGGAGGATGGTCATTTGCGCGGTTGTGGGGGCTGGTGCGTGGGTGCTGCCTATGTAGTGGATTTGGCAGGGGCGGGATAGGGACTGGATTGGGGATGGGGCGGTGCAGTCGGAGAGGTAGGTTGGTGTGGTCATGTAGAAGAGGTCTGTTGAGGCTAGGTCGAGGAGTTGGGGGGTTCCGATTAGGAGGACGCCGATGTGGAGGGTCATTTTGGTTGGGTTGGGCTTGGTAGATGGGGGAGCAAAGGAAGAGGGGAGGAAGCGCTGGAGAGGGAGAGGAGAGGTAGAAGAAGAAGAAGAAGAAGAAGAAGAAGAAGAAGAAGAAGGAGCGATTGGAAAGGAAAGGGAAAGAGCTATCTACAGGCAGGTTAATTTGAGCGCAGGCATATCTGTCAATGAGCATTGCACATGTTGCAAGTTACATGCCTTCATATCAAAGGACAGCAGATGTATTCGCTCATGATTCGTTCATGCGGTCTTCTACGCAATGGAGACCGCGTAATCTTAAGACAACTGCTATGGTATCTGCTATAAGCAGTATCAACGCTTGCTGGGCTTCTCGAATCAATATAGGGGACCACAATGCATTCCAGAACGAGTCTTCGCGCGGCATTGGAGTATACTCGGCCGAGCTTGATGAGCACTGTGACCAATGGATAGTGTAAGGCTGGTGAATATGACCTTCGAAGTGACACGCTGATGGAGTAGAAGTTGGACATTATGTACAACGCTTAAGCTTTATTGGATAGCTTTCATCTCACAATATGATCCATGGATATCTCTAGAGATCAATATCACCTAGTAACCTCATGCTGGTGAATCTTAAACTAGACCTTTTCCCAAAAAGGCATTTCCTCGAGTTAAGCTCTAGTGCATTCCTTGGTTCGGCGCCATTTACTCTAATTATATAGTCGCATCTGGCCAGAAACCCGAATCAAATCCAGAGGGCGTATAAGACGGTGACGCGACATCGGAAGAAGCCCGAGCCTTCGATATACCCTCAACTTCCCTTTTTTCTGCCCAAAAATCCCAGATAATCTAATCAAGCTCACTTTCAAATGCAATTACAACCAACCCATGCATAACAATCAATTGGAATGCCCAAGCATATCCCCTAAAGCCGAAGGAAGCTGAGAATCGGACTCGCGCACCCGGGCCGTGCAGGGTTTCCCCGCATTATCACCCCGAGTCGGCCCACCTAACATCGGGGTAGGATTTTCCCCAGACTCAAAGATGCCCCGTATTGGATCGGAGGAGAGCACTCCGTTTCTTCGTCTCATCCTTCTTATAACACCACTCGGATCCGGAGTACTGTGTTCCTGATAGCTTCACCTGTGCCTCCTGAAGATCGGAGTACTGTCTTCCTAAGGCCGCGAAGAAGACTGATCAAAGTCCTAATCTGGTTTCCGTGCTGGCCCCTGTCGCTCGGAGAGGTATATAAGACCCCAGCGCCTGGTCCGGATCTGCTCATTTCGGTATCATGGCTGCCATGGATAGTAAGGGTGGATTCGCGCTTGTGCTGCAGAATCCGTATCTATGTGGTGTTGCATCGGTAGGTTCTTCTCTTGGATATGAAACTCATAGCTGATGAGTTAGTTCTCAACCCTGGGCGGGTTACTGTTTGGATATGACCAAGGTGTCATTAGCGGAGTCATAACCATGGAGTCATTTGGAGCGCGGTATCCACGAGTGTTCTCCGACAGCAGTTTCAAGGGCTGGTTCGTTTCGACGCTGTTGCTGGCCGCTTGGCTTGGGTCATTGATCAATGGACCCATCGCCGACAGAATCGGAAGGAAGATGTCAATCAACGTAGCCGTTGTGGTCTTCACCATCGGCTCCGTCATCCAATGCGCCGCAATGAACATCCCAATGCTATTCGCCGGCCGCGCAATCGCCGGCCTCGCAGTCGGCCAATTAACCATGGTCGTACCGCTGTACATTTCCGAAGTTTCGATCCCTGATATTCGCGGAGGCCTAGTCGTCGTGCAGCAATGTAAGTTTCTCATGCGGAGATGTGACATGAGCTCATGAAACCACAGTATCCGTCACTCTTGGAATCCTCTTCAGTTATTGGATCGATTACGGCACAAATTATATTGGTGGCACCCGCTGTGCTCCGGACATTCCTTACTCGGGTGGCACAATTGCTAAACCGGCCTTCGATCCTTATCATGATGTCCCTGTGGGCGGCTGTAATGGTCAATCAGAGGCGTCGTGGAGGTTTCCGCTGGCTCTTCAGATTCTGCCGGCTGTGATTTTGGGGGTTGGGATGCTTTTCTTCCCGGATTCGCCGCGCTGGTTGTTGATGAAGGAGCGGGATGATGAGTCGATTACTGCGCTTTCGAAGCTGCGGAGACAGGCTCGTGATAGTCCGGTGTTGTTGAATGAATACCTTGAGATTAAAGCGTCTATTATGTTGGAGAATACCTTTGCGAGAGAGAATTTCCCCAATCTGTCGGGGTACAGGCTACACATGGCCCAGGTATGTGCTCAAATCCACTCATGTTCGAACTTTGTTAACAGATCTTAGTACATGTCATTCCTGACGACTTGGGCTCGTTTTAAACGTCTGGCTATTGGTTGTACTGTGATGTTTTTCCAGCAGTTCATGGGTTGCAACGGTACGTCAATTCTAGCATTTTTGCTTTTGAAATCTGACGTGAACAGCCATGATTTACTACGCGCCTACAATCTTCGCCCAGCTCGGCTTAGATGGAAACACGACGTCTCTTCTTGCAACTGGTGTGTACGGAATCGTGAACTGTCTAAGTACCCTCCCGGCACTCTTTTTCATTGACAAGGTTGGTCGTCGACCATTGCTCATGGCCGGTGCTACCGGAACCTGCATCTCCCTGGTCATCGTTGGTGGAATCTTGGGTGGATATGGGGCTGGGCTGGTGGATAACAAGTCTGCTGGATGGGCTGGTATTGCCTTCATCTACATTTACGACATTAATTTCTCCTATTCATTCGGTGAGAGAAGATCCCTGCTTGATTCCACGGCACGACTGACGTATCATGTTACTAGCCCCCATCGGCTGGGTTCTTCCATCTGAGATCTTCAATCTGTCGATAAGATCTAAAGCTATCTCCATCACAACCTCCGCGACATGGATGTGCAACTTGTAAGTTCGGGCCTAACATTGAATTGGTTTTGAATGCTCATTATGTTTCCCGATAGCATCATCGGCCTCGTCACGCCAGACATGCTCGAGTCCATCACTTGGGGCACCTATATCTTCTTCGCCGCATTCTGTCTTCTAGCGCTGGGTTTCACGATATTCTGCGTTCCCGAAACGCGAGGCAAGGTGAGCACCCCTTCGATTTGCTGTCTTGGATCCCCCACAATAACCAGTCACTAGACACTTGAAGACATGGACCTCATCTTCGGAGATACAGCCGCTCACGAAGAAAAGAAACGCATCAAGCACATTGAAGCCGAGTTGCGCGGCACTCCTATTGAAGACGAGGAATTCATGAAACCCGTCGACGAGCACGCGGAAACCGTCGAAACTTGAGAACAGCGACTAACGCCTGTCTGAATTCCAAACACGATACGTACATACTGCCGAATAGGCAAACGCTAATGCCTAACCTATGATTATTTCCATTGCTAGTTCAAATGAAACCCTATATCTCACATGCGAGCCCTCAAATGCAAAATACAGCCAGATATTCAAGAAAAGAAAAAGCATGGGTGGACGTCATTATTCTGGTGCCGGAAAGTTCACCCATTCTGAAAAGTCCATGCCTCCAGTATTCATCTGCATCTGCTGCTCTACTGGGAAGAGACTTCCACCGAATCCGGGATCGCTAAATAGCTGTTCGGGGAATGGCATCATGTTCTGTGGTGGTTGGGACATGTGTTGGTGCATGGGTTGTTGGTGGGCTTCGTATGGGCCGGTGGCGGGGATGCCTTGTGGTTGGGGGTGAGTGGGTGGGCCGAGAAGTCGGTTGATGACTTCATAGCAGCGAGTTGCGAAGCGGTTGGTGCCGAGTGAGGGGTGGGTGAGGAGAGCTTTGGTGGTCTCGATGTCCTGTAGCCAAGTTGCGGCTTCTGGGTTGGACGGGTCTGTCATGAAGAAGACGATGGGAATGAGGCCAGCTTGGAAGAGGAAGTATCTGGGGTTGATTAGTTTGAGCTCGAAAATAGAGGTTATTGCAGGGGTGAACTCACAGCATGTACCATGCGCCAAGTCTGGTACAGATATAGTTGTCCATGTAATCCGAGATCGAGGAGATGGTCAACCGGGCGTTCTGGAGACAGCGCATTCGGCATTCTGTTTCGCTTGGATCTTCGGTTCCTGCATCTGGGGTACCTGGCATGCCGCTAAGTGGGGCCCAACGTCTCGCGGCCCAGCGGAGGAGAATGGGTCTGTGGATGAGGATGGTGAGGTTCCAGTTCCGCCACAGCAGGCGGTTGCGGACGAGAGCGAGTGAATCGGGGTCTGGATTTGTCGGTTGCACTGATAGAGGCATCTGCGGGTGTTGCAGATAGGATGGCAGACTGTTGTACCACTCTTCGATGGGCTTTTGAAGGCTCAATGTGTCTTCGGCCGTTGGGCTAGGGCTTGAGATGAGACGCTGGTAAACGCTATTGGTAAGAAGGTGGAATCGAGCTTGAGCAATCAAGCCGGAGTAGATGGTCGGCCCAAGAGATTCGTCGGGAAGTGTAGTTGTAGTCGGTGTCAACTCGTCTTCGTGGATATTCCGCACTTGCTTGGCATCCATGACGCACTCCTCAGGCAGGAGAATCGGTCTTCCAAAGGTCTTTGCTGCACCACTGTCAAAAATGAACACGCCCCACCACAGCCTTCTCCGGATTTCTCGTTGCAGTAGGCTGATCTTCCAGCCGGGGAATTCTTTGTGAAGTCCCAAACTCATGGCCATTCGAACGGCCAAGCCGAGATAGTTCCATCCGGTATTTGGCTTGTTTCGCTTCTGGGCATAGTTACTCAGTAACAGCAATGCCTGTACCAATGTCAAGTTTCCGGTCTCAAACACAGAGGCTTGTTGTAAGTAACCTCTGGCTTCTTGGTAGAAGGTGATGTCAAGGTCAGAACTGTCATCTCCAATACACCATGCTCCAAGGGCTAATATGGTGTTGAGGAGGATGTGCCATGCGGTGCCATGCGGGCGAATAGATGGGTCATTAAACTGCGCCCTAAAGGTTGGCTCGTGGACAAATGGATAGCTGGTGTGGTAGTTCAGGAAGAAAGCATCAATAAAGGCTTGTTCGATCAAGCCTGATGGGGCACTTTCAAGAAGTTGCGCCTTGAGGGGTACGCCTCCTGATCTTGCTGATCGGACGGGCATGTTCAAGTCGAACCCATGGTCAAATAATGCTCGTAAGGGAACAACGCTTGATGAAGCACCTGTGGCGATCGTCAGTTTTCAGTGATCGTAAGCAGGGCTGGTATATGATAGACCAACCAAAGTAGCCAGCTCCTTCGGGTTTAATTGACAGCGCAGCCATGCCATCGGTCAAATCTCCAAGAGTGATTTCTTTCTCAGCCCAGTCAAAGCCATCGGCTTGCTGGGGGAGAGCTTCAGGTGCTGGCTCGGCAGGCTCTTGCTCATGCTTGGCCGGGGTAGAGTGCCTCGAAGAGGACTTTGATGAAGGGGCCCTCGGCGCTTCTGGATTCTGCAGAAGAGACCGAAGGGTAGCATCTAGATCACCACCTGGAAACAGCCTTCCTAAGGCTGTCTCAAACGAATGTAGGCGATCTTCAACATATGTCAAGTGTCTGAAGGTGTAAGTATGGACCTGAAGCACTATTCGTTTATATCCCAATACTCACTGTCGAGTCAGAGGGCTCCGGCTGACTTTGGGGCTATACAAGCATTCTTTGTTCAACTGTCTGCATTGCAGACATACAGGTCGCTCTTTGGAGCACTGTTGGATTTTAGGTCAGCAGGATAAATCTTTATTGGATCGACTCATAAATCCATACTCTTGACTTGCGCAAGCGGCATTCGTCGCACTGTGAACCCATTAGATACCGGCCCTCTCAAGTCACATAGCGAATACATACAGCAAAGGAATGGGAATCACGGGTGCTGGCCATGTTTATCGAGACAAGTTGGATATCTCGTATGGTGTATGCAATGCGCTCTGATCATGCCATACAACGGCAGTCATCTGAACATGTTAGTTTCTTATATCTGATGCCTTTATGTTAAGACCGAGGGCATCTATATAACCCCTCCAGACGAGGGTTATGCCAGGGTGTAGGGGAAGCATGTAGTATGAGAGCGGAAGACAACTCACGATCGGCGCTAAAGCAATCATTGATCAGCTTAGCCTGTAATGCGATGGATAAGATGCATCCGATGCTCCCCTCCGTTGAAGTGGGGAAAAAAGCGGACAGGCGGTGCAAAACTTTTATCGCTGCCTCAGGCAGAACTTCACGAGGGCCGGACTGTTGCAGCTGGTTTGATGCTTTCAAGATGATTGATACAAGTTCCAAGGTTGTGTATTCACTATTTTTGAGCTTGGCTTAAAGCAAGTCGAGATTGTGAGTGAACTCCATGCAAATTTCCAAGTAAATGTCAAAAGTGTAGAAAAAGGGTCTTGGTGGGACAATATATAGTCGCTCTATACTTCAGCCTTATACGCGGAAATCGTGCATTTTTACAAAACTCCGTGCAGGAACATATGGGGAGACCAATAAGCTACCTCTCTGCCATAAAAATAGCTCGAAATACAAAATGAACCATAACTAAGAACTAACTCCCATATTGAATGCGTGTATCATCGCAAAGTGCCATGTCTTGGCATCGCGGGATGCTTGAGCCGCAGACATTTTTTTTCTCGACGTATCGCCGCGCTCAATCAACAACAACGCAACTTATAAAGTATCAAGTGAGACACCTTGAGGCACAGAAAAAAGCCTGCAGCTTGTTTTCAATTCCAAAAGGCATCGACAATCCTCGAAAGTTAGGGGTCATTATGCCTTCCCAACCCCCACTACCGCCCCTCCTCGCTCCATATGTATCATCCCTGCCGGATTCATCTTTGACGCTAGTGTCTTCTATTCTTGGAGCTACCTCAAACTGGCTGGTCTTAAGGTTCCTGCATGCTGCTCTCAGCTCTCAATCAGCCTCCACGTTCGGCGCAGATGAATCACAGAATGGCATTAAGAAGAAGGTGGTGCTAGTGAGCTTTATGCGGAGTTATGAATTTTGGAAGACCGAGGCAAAGAGACTAGTAAGTTCTTCATATAGCATGAGAAACTTGTTCAATTTGAACATGTGAACATGCGAATTTGCACAGTTTTCGATTTTCAGCCATCATTTGATACATGTCTTGATCAAGACGCTAACAACCTCCCAGGGCCTCGATCTGGCACGTTTAGCAGACAAACATGAATTTGCATTTGTAGATGGTCTGTCTGAATTGTTCTATGCACCACAAGCCACTGCTGCTCCAATGAGTTCGCCCGCTGGCCCGGGAGGCAGCCCACGCACAACGCTGCCTATGAGATCTGCACCTGGTGCTGTGCCCGGGAGAGTACCACAGCCGAGGGCGCCAGTAGCCAATCCAACGGCCAATCCGGCACCAACTAAGACAGAGCCCGGTATTGCAAAGAAACTCCATTTCTCTGGCCATGGCCTGGCCTCACTCGATGCAATGGAGCAGGATATTGCCTCGGTGATTGAACAGCAAAAGGCCCAAATGGAGGAAGGCGACGAGCTTGTCCTTATCCTCGACCAGCCTGACCTGCTTCTCGCTACAACGGGTCCCAGCATGGGGATTGGAGCTACAGAGATGGCGGAGTGGATTACAGGTCTGCAGCAGGTAAGTCGAGGTTGACGGCATGATTTTGATAGTGCTAACTGGCACCGCAGCATGCGCATGCTACAATTCTTACTTTGGCTACGGATGCTCCATTGATTCATAATGCAGCGAGCTCGGGAGGGCAGTTGGCTACGCCGATAGAAACGGAGCATGCGGCGCTTGCTATTGGGTTGGCGCATCGGGCTAGGTCGGTAATGCAGCTCCGCACTTTGGAGACCGGGGCCGCCAAAGATGTGAGTGGGGTACTCAGGATCAGCCGAGGCGGTGGATTGAGTACAAGCGAAGACAACCTGGAGGAGCGGGAAGCGTTGTACTTTATCCAGCGGGACGGTGGAGTCACAGTGTTTGGTCGTGGGGAGTCATGAAAGCGATGTATACTATGGGATAGAAGTAGCAGAAGCAACAAAACTACCAAGGACACTGGGATACCCAGCCCTATGTCTTCCATCTTCAAAATGGAATGTCATACTGAGTAGAGCAGCGATATAATGATGAGAAGAGTCTTCACATTGTGTCTGCCATGACATGGGGATATTTGCCAGTCATAAAAGAAGAAAAAGGAAATTCATGCACGCTTTCCCAGGTTTTTTATTCAGCCCCCTCCGTAGAGGAAAGCCCTTCAACGAAACTTTTCCCACCGTTTCGCAGGTTTTACTTTGTCATCAAGGTCGTGGCAAAGAGAACCAACAAAATCGACAGTTGCACACCAACTCCACAGGAAAGCGGTAAGATTCCGGAACTGCCATTGCATTTCGAGTAATGCTATCCCGTAATGCTAATTCATGTCATGCCAGTAACCCTCCCCTCATTTCTTTCCAGCCTCTCCGAAATCGAAAACGCGACGCCGTGCGGACGAAAAAGGGAATCTAGTTGGTCACGGGGCCACGGGCACCCTTGGGGGTACCGGTCTGGAAGCCGTTGAGGAAGCGGCGGTGGACATCACGCAGAGAGCGCATGCGGCCGGAGCCGGTGGTCTTGCGTCTCTTGGCCTTCTCACCCCAGTTGACTGTTCAAAAAATTCCATGTAAGCCGGGGTTCTTTCAAATTCGGGACACGAGGTCCAATTCCTTGTCACTTTCATGACACCAGTGTTCTCGGGAGGGGTATCGTACACTTGCGGGTCTTGGCGGCAGGGTAGCCACAGTTGGCACAGGTGGACTTCTGGATGTGGAAAGACCGCTTGCCTGTAGGTTCGCAAATTCGTCGGTTAGCTCTCTGGTCCTTGCTCATGTGTGTGGAGGTCCTCCCCGTGGTCGACGGTGATGCGTGTTTCGTTGGAGAAATTTTGCAAGTTTGCGACAGCGGTTCGGATAGGTGGGATCGTGAAGAGAAGATAGGTGAATACTAACCACAGCGACGGCACAGAGTGTGCGTCTTGTTGTGGCGCTTTCCGAAGCTCGAGGTACCCTTCGCTGCAGAGGTTGTCAGTTTGCATGTTCAACGGATTCGACGTGGTGACGCTTCGAGATGCGTGGTTTCGACATGGGACGTACTCATTTTGAATTAGGAACTGAAAAGGGAATTAGCAAATGGTCGAATCTGATGTGAAATGGTGCACAAAGAACCTACCTGGCGATTCCGTTGAAGGGGCTGGCTGGTTGTCGATGTCGCTAATAGAACTTCCACCGATGTGATTCAATCACTTGCCAGGCCTCGCTTATTCCGCCGAATTTTGTGGGCCGCCAGAATGGGAAAGTAGGGCACTGCTAGTGTCCGCCCTAGCACGTGACCTCTAAGTTTTAAATTAGGTAAGTGCTGGCCTCAGGCAGGATTATTTCTACATGGTCCGTGCACTCTGAACAAGGTCTGGTCCCAGCCGCTATGGAGAATGAAGACTATCAAGACATCATTCAAATCTCGAGATATTGTGGGTACTGTTACTGATATGAATTCAAGGCGGGCGCAGATATAGTCACAGATAAACTTATTCAATAACCTTAAATATTGTTCCATGTTCACTTTTAAACAGATGATGAGGGTATTTTATAGTACATCCAAACGCCAATGCAGGTACAATGCGGAGAGCAAGTCTCAATCTTTTCCGATGAAGTTCGCCATAGGATCATCCGCCGCCAGACGGCTGCGCTTGTATGATTCGTATTCCTCCTCCGTGACACCGGACTTGATCTCCTCCAAAGTCCGCTTTTTCGAATTTGCGGTTGTATCGCTCTCGGTGACTCGGGTGTTGGCAGCTTCAGTCTCATAGGAGGCCTCCGGGGCGTCGGCGCTGTCGTCCACTTCTTCATCCACGTCACCCATCATCAGTAGATTACCCTCCTCGTCGAATGCCCTTTTGCCATCATCCCCGGTGCAGTAGCTGTTCTTCACAGTGGAATAGCAGCAGGCGTATCCCCACTGGAACTGGTACCACCAACTACCGAAGACAGAGGAGTGGTTGTTGACCATGACATCCTCGGGGTACTTTGATTTCGTAGCCTTCTTGGGTGCACCCTTGATAGCGCCACTCTCGTCATATTCGATAAAGCGCTCGTTTTCAACCACCATCGTTTCCCGCAGCGCGCTAGGTTGTGAGTGTTCGTCGCCACCGTATTTGTCCATAAGAGCCTTGCGGTGAGATGCGCGCTTGGCCTCACTGTCTTCCTTCTCTTTCTTTCTGAGGACCTCTCCAGAGGTAGGGTTGGCCTGGATGTGCTGCTGAGCGTGACCCTTTTCTTGGGACTCCCACGCATACTGCTGGGCTTTTTCGAACTCAGCAGCGTCTCCAGAAGCGCGGACGAAGTTTTCCTCCGCGACAAGAGCGGATGCTTGATCATCCTGCGCACCCATGTCGACCATTCGGCGTGTCTTGGGGTCGTATTTGGCCGAATCGAGGTCGAGGTTGAGCAAATACTTTGCTGTATCTTCACGGATACGTAGGTTACGAGTTGCAGTACTCTGCTGACGTCCCATGTCGGATTCTTCGGCGTAGCGGATATCGGAGTCGGGTGCCTCGTCGCCATCTTCACCAAGCTTTTTGAGATCCGAGCTCTCTTTGGCTGCTTTCTTGAGAGCCTCCATCTCTTCATATTCGCCAACAACCTGGCGGTATTCGCTGGCATCGTAGCCGTTCCACCTGTCTCGTTTGGCATCCCACCCCATATCGACGTTCTGGAGGAGTTCATCCGCTTGAATATCCTTGCCGGTCCATTTAGCGCCCTGCTTTCGTGGTCGACTCAGACACTCCTTTGTCTTGTGTGTCATTGCGCCGCAGTTTTCACATGCGCCTTTGCGGTACTTGGTGGCTGCGGGACCAGCACGCTTTCCGCGATCGTACCATTTTGATTGGTCGGGAGTGGCTTTTTGCAGACGTTGATGCTCCAGGTAGTCGACATCAGCATCATCGTCAACGTAGAAGGGCTTCTTCGCGATGAAGGAGGGAATGTATTCGTTGCGCTCTTTCGCTGCAACATCAGCTGGCTTTCGGTTCGACATGGCTGCGGAGCCAAGCAAAGGAAATCTCGGTGGATGGGAAGATCGGGGCGAGCGACCCAAATGTGAATGTAGATCGTATGTAATCGAGAGTAGTCGATGAAACCCCGGCAGCTCTGATCTTAGAGCCAAGATGAAAGTGAAGTTGCGATACCAAGCTCGGTCTTGGCGGGTGGATAAATTGAATGCACGTGATTCGGCGTTATCTACGCGTTCCGAGTCAAGGGCATCGCTCCATCGCGTTTCTCAACTCACTTGCCGATTGACATGCAATAATCGGTGCTGACACCTGCTTCTCGCAATGTCGCCGTGGTTTCTGATCCCTACACACCGGAGCCATGGAGCCATTTCGGGTGCGCCTCAACTGTATCGATCATTACCAGGCGACCGCGTCGGACTTAGATCCCCCGCTGCCTGTTCACGATGGAGCATCGGGAAAACAGTTCAGACCGAGAGTGCCTGTGATTCGAATATTTGGAGCCACTGAGACTGGTCAAAGAGTATGCGTACATGTCCATGGCGCATTTCCATACTTCTACATCGAATACAATGGGTCTTTGGCGCCGAACGAAGGTATGCATGGTAACCGCTTCCTCCTGGGCCTAAATTTAACACGATGACAGTAAATTCTGCAATTCGAATGCTTCACCTGTCCATTGACCACGCTCTGGCTGTTAGCTACCGTCAAAATGCATATGACAGGAAGGTAGCCTATGTGGCCCACATCACATTGGTGAAAGGTGTCCCATTCTACGGCTACCACGTTGGATGGCGTTTCTTTTTCAAAATTTATCTTTTGAATCCTTCCCATACCAACCGCCTGGTGGATCTCTTGCACCAAGGAGCGGTGATGAAACGGCCCCTTCAGCCGTATGAGGCGCATGTGCAATACGTCCCGCAATGGATGTGCGACTACAACTTGTACGGATGTGAGATCATGAGCTGCAGCAAAGTTCGATTCAGAGCACCTGTTCCTGAGTATCTTGAACTGAATAATCTCAACCACCGCTGGCATGACCGCTCAGTTTCAGCCCAGGATATCCTCGAGCACCCTGCTTTACAGAAACAAAGCCACTGCTCTTTAGAAGTCGATGTTTGCGTGCAGGATATCTTGAACCGTGCTGATATCAAAGAGCGGCCCTTGCATCATGATTTCACAGAGCTTTTGCAACCGGTTGCCATGAATGAGCGACTGGTCCCGAGTATGGCTGGACTGTGGCAGGACGAGACTCGCAGGCGCAAAAAACGGATGGGTATCAAAGACCCAGGAAGCACTCCGTTTGGACCGGAAGAGCTGGTCTCGATGTCAGCCGACCCGAGAAACCAGTCAAGAGGTGATTGGGTACATGAAGAAGAATTCCGTGAGATGGAGGCACAACTAGCTGCCAACGAGAGGCAAGACGACAACGGCAAAGAGACGACATATGACTCTGTTTTGCATACCAAGGATCTGGCGGAAAATGTGAAGACCGCGTTGGACAGCGTCGAAGACTTTTTCCCCGACAAAATTGGTACTTCGAGCTTCGATGACGCATATGTCCAGGACTCAACCCGGGACAAGGCACCAGAAATTTCAGTCGATGAGGGTGTAGCATTGTCTTCCCAAACTGATTGGCAACATGGCTCCGAATCCGACCACGAGGACAGGCCGCTAGATGAAGAAACAGACCCAGAGGATGCGCCCAAAGATAACCCGCTGAATGAAAGCTTTTATGATGGAGTCTTTGATGATTTACCAATTTCAGATTTAGCGGTCCCCGTTGAGCCTTCGGCGCATCCAGACGACGGAGACAGCGATCAGCGCCAAGGCAAAACCACTGCCCCCAAGCGGCTATTTTTTGATATCCCAGAAGAGGATCGTCCGCCCGAGAAAAGACCAAGGAACTTGGCAGATGACAACCCATCAAATGGAGATTTTGAATTGCAAAAGCCTCAACAAGACAACAAACAAAAGAGTGTCTCATTTGAAAGCAACCTAAATTCTCATGCTGGTACCCCGTCATCAACGCCAAAGTCTTCTTCGTCTCAGCGGACCATCCGCCCGAAAGCACATAGTTATACCAGTGGGCTGAAATTCCCAGTGGTAAAAGACTCAAATGACTCGTTGACCATCCTGAGATACAGCCAGGATGATACAAATGCCTCCAAAAAAGGCACAGAATCGTCTCAATCTCTTCCGAGCTCTTTCCCATCTGCATCGGCCACAGAGGTCCCAGGAGAGGCTAGTGCAGCCGAGAGTTCATCGGAGCTACATTCCTCTGCAACGGTGATGGGAGCAGCTTCACTCAATCCACACCTTGCCGAGACCATGAGGCTCGCCCACGAATCCTTCAACTTTGCGCCGGACGCATCTCTTCATTGCTTTAGATTCCCCGCCCCATCTTCCCATGAAATATCCTCGACACTACATGATTATGGACGCCCTCCGGTAGTATATCAAAAAGCATATTACAGTGACGAGACGGATGTGCCCGAAAGGGCAAGGGAATATGGCGGAAGAGAATTCCGCTTGGAAAGCAACACTATTCACTATTTGCCTGACTTCGACCCAATAGCAGAATCGCGTGCAATGTTTGGAGAGCAGATTCCGATCACTCTTGATCAAGAATGGCTGGAAATTGCCGATCAGCAGCTCAGAGAAACCTGCAAAGCCAGAGTCTGGGAGTTTGCCCCTGTTCCACCGAGCCGGTCAGAGGTCATACAATGGTTCGACGATGTGGAGGCCTCCCGAGAATCCACGGAAAAGGAACAAATTCAACCTCGACCCGCCGAAGCAAAGCCCGAGATGTTTTCTCAGATTGAGGGACCAACACAGAAGAACACGCAAGGCTTCAAATACTCGCAGAAGGGAAAATCTACAAGTGTGGAGCACCAAGCCCAACACATGAGCACAATGAGTCTGGAGGTACATGTGAACACACGCGGTACTCTCTTTCCCAATCCCGAAGAAGATGAGATCTCTTGCATGTTTTGGTGCATCCAGTCTGAAGACGAAGATGTCGAAGTCAACAGCCATCTTCCGGGTGTCCATGTTGGCATGGTTTATCAGGGCGAAGGCGAGAGACCGGAAGACAAGATTACCAAAGTTCTGAAACTCGATGTCGAGCACGAGCCCACAGAGCTAGATCTCATCAACCGCCTCGTCGATTTGGTTCGGTATCATGACCCGGACGTCATCACGGGTTACGAGGTCCACAACGCTTCTTGGGGATATGTGATTGAACGCGCTCGCAGAAAGTACGATTTCGACATCTGCGAGGAGCTTTCGAGGACCAAGTCTCAGTCTAATGGAAGATTTGGGAAGGAGGCAGATAGGTGGGGATTTGACCACTCATCCTCTGTTCGCATCACCGGTCGACACATGTTCAACATCTGGCGCGCCATGAAAGGCGAACTCAACTTACTACAGTACACCATGGAGAATGTTGTTTTCCATGTGCTTCATCGTCGGATCCCGCACTATTCACCTCAAGTTTTGACCCAATGGTACCAAAGCGGCATGCCTCGCAACATGCTCAAGGTCGTGGATTACTTCTCGTCTCGTGTGCAGATGAACCTTGAGATTCTCGAAGCCAATGAGCTGACGCCGAGAACCAGCGAGCAAGCGAGACTGCTAGGTATCGATTTTGCTGCTGTGATATCGCGAGGGTCTCAATTCAAAGTTGAATCTTTGATGTTCCGAATCGCAAAACCTGAGAATTTCCTCCTCGTGTCACCCAGCAAGAAGCAAGTGGGACAGCAGAACGCATTGGAGTGCTTGCCTTTGGTCATGGAGCCGCAAAGTGACTTTTATACTAGCCCCCTTCTGGTGCTGGACTTCCAATCACTGTACCCGAGTGTCATGATTGCATACAACTACTGCTACTCTACATTCCTGGGTAGAGCAATGCACTGGCGTGGCCGAGATAAAATGGGGTTCATGGACTACAAGCGGCAACCCAGAATCCTCGAGTTGCTAAAAGGCAAAGTCAACATCGCGCCGAACGGTATGATGTACGCGAAACAAGAAGCGCGCCAATCGCTGCTAGCTAAAATGCTTACGGAGATCCTCGAGACTCGCGTGATGGTCAAGAACGGCATGAAAGCCGACAAAGACGACAAAGTGCTGCAGCGCCTTCTCAACAACCGACAATTGGCTCTCAAGCTAATTGCAAACGTTACATATGGGTATGCATCCGCCTCATTCTCCGGTCGAATGCCCTGCTCGGAGATCGCCGACAGCATCGTGCAGACTGGGCGAGAAACCCTAGAAAAAGCCATCGCCTTCATCCACTCAGTTGAAAGATGGGGCGCCGAAGTCGTCTACGGCGACACAGACAGTTTGTTCGTTTATCTCAAAGGGCGAACCCGCGACCAAGCCTTCGACATCGGCGAAGAGATTGCCAAAGCAATTACCGACATGAACCCCCGGCCAATCAAGCTCAAATTCGAGAAAGTCTATCACCCCTGCGTCCTCCTAGCGAAGAAACGCTACGTCGGCTTCAAATACGAGCACCGCGACCAGAAAGAACCAGAGTTCGACGCAAAGGGCATCGAGACCGTCCGACGTGACGGCACACCCGCCGAGCAAAAAATCGAAGAAAAAGCCCTGAAAACACTCTTCCGCACGGCCGACCTCTCACAAGTCAAATCCTATTTCCAGCGCCAATGCGCCAAAATCATGCACGGCCGAGTCTCCATCCAGGACTTCTGTTTCGCGCGAGAAGTTCGCCTGGGGACGTACTCGGACCGCGGACAGCTCCCTGCCGGCGCGATGATCAGCACGAAGCGCATGTTGGAAGATCCGCGCTCCGAGCCACAGACTGGTGAACGCGTACCATACGTTGTTGTCACGGGTGCACCTGGTTCAAGACTCATTGACCGCTGCGTCGCGCCGCAGGCTCTCTTGCGTGACGCACAACTCGAACTTGACGCCGAGTACTACATTACGAAGAATTTGATCCCGCCACTGGAGCGGATCTTCAACCTTGTCGGTGCGAATGTTCGCCAGTGGTACGATGAAATGCCGAAAGTGCAGCGCATCCGACGGGTGGATGTTTCCATGCGGCCTGCCGGGTCTGCTTTTGGAGCGACGAGGAAGACACTCGAGTCGTATATGCGTTCTTCGTCTTGTGTTGTGTGCCGGTCGAAATTGAAGAATACTGCCGTTCCCGTGTGCGGGGAGTGTTTGCAGCAGCCGCATATTGCGCTACTGGATGTCGTTTCGCGGTTACAGCGTGCTGAGAAGCGGGTTGTGGATTTGGAGGCTATTTGTCGGTCTTGTATGGGTGTCACGGCTGGTGATGAGGTTAGCTGTGATAGTTTGGATTGCTCGATATTTTATTCGCGCACGCGAGATGCTGCTAATTTGAGGCATTTGCAAGGCACGCTGGATCCTGTGGTGGAATTGTTGGAGCGAAAGGGTGACGAGGGCTTGGATTGGTGATTTTGGTGGTGGTTTGAGAGTGCCCACGAATTGTACAAAGTTGATCGCGTGAATCTAGCAAGGGAATATGAGAGACAATTCTTTCTAGAAGTCAGCGCCTCTCTGTCTGGTATGCTCTTCTTGACCAGGCCAATTTGCAGCAATCAATGTGAATTCCTCCAGGGCTTACGCCTAACACCGTCATGATTCGAGGTCGAAATTCGACCGTTCTACTAGAGATGTCCTAGAATATTTTTACGAGAAACAAACAAAGCATAACATTAAAAATTTCGATAAGTACACAACCACAGCATGTCTGCTTCCAAGGTTGTAGTTTCTGCTCCATAGCTCGGACCTTGGGATGCTCATGCTGCCACATAAGGTGGCGTTGATGCGACATGACAATTTAAACCACCCAAGCTCTTCATTGCTTCTGTCGTGCATAAAATCAAATAAACAGAAAATTCGTAGGCGGCAGATCTGAAGTCCAGTCTGTAAGCCTCCAGCATAACGATACCTTCT
>QAGG01000263.1:0-19432 GCA_003138045.1 Penicillium sp. MA 6036 | reverse complement strand
ATGTGTTTTCCCCGGAAGGGAGCCAATGTGGCACGATTTGGATATCTCTCGCCGCCGCTAGGATAAGGACGCTTTTCAAAGGTACGTTAGGCGGACCATGCAGGAAGCCTTTACTCAGTCCTGTGTAGGCTGTGGAGCTATCCGTGTGGATAACGAGAGTATGATGAAGCCAATGGTGGCTGAAGAGTAGGAAGCCTTGTAGAATGGCGTCTACTTCGGTGGTATTGATGTAAGCGTGTGCGACTTGGTGCGCGTATGCGTTTTGAGCAAGGGCCAGTGAGGCAGCATTGCTTGGATGAAGCTGGTGACAATGGGCCAGCCAGCAGTCTGATATAGACTTGGATGAGAAGAAGAAGAGTCCCTGGCCTGTGTTGGAGGCATCTGTGTAGAGATGTGTGATAGAGCGGCGGCAGGGGTCAATTAAGAGTACGCCGTTGAAAAGAGACAAGGAGTCCCTCCACCATTCCAAATCATCACGTACCTCGTGGGAGATACGGCGGCGCGCGCTCCTCCCATATGGGAAGGCGGCTTGGAAGGTGTATAGAGACTGTAGCCTTGTCCTCCCAAGCCGGACAACTCTTGAACAGAAGGCTAATGAGCCTGTGAGACGCTCTGTTTGCTTGAGGGAGAGACTCGCTGCGCTCAGGGCAGCTGCGGCGTCCAATGTGGCGCGGCACAACTTGTCTGGTGGCAGGCGAGCTTCCATTGCAATAGAGTCGATCTGGATACCTAAGACTGTCACACATGTCCCTTGCTGGTCCTTTTTGGTATTGCGGGGGATACGCAGGTAGTCGGTGACTCCGTTGTAAACCTCATTAAAGGGACCCATAGGGTCGGACAGTGAGGAGGACCGAATGATTGCGATGAAGTCGTCTAGGTAATGATTGATATAGAATATAGGAAGGAGGCATTGGAGTATCCAATGGAGAGCCTCAGCGAAGAGATTGAAGAGAAATGGGGCCGTAGCGAGGCCAAAGGGGAGGCAGCATTCGACATAAGTAGAATCGTTCCACTGGAAGGCAAGGAGATGCTGGTTATCCTCAGCAACAGGGACTATTCGGAAGGCATCCTTGATATCCCTCTTGATGATTATGCAACCTGGGCCAGCTTGTGTGACCTGCTCGTAGATATCATCGATTGTTATGTATTCGATAGCTGACCAGGAGTCCGGTATGCCCTGGTTAAGGCCTTGTCCAGGGGGCCAGGATAGGTCATGGATGCGGCGCCATCCTCCATCGTGCTTAGGGACTAACCCCAGCGGCGAAACGAAGGAGGGCGTACAGGCCAATCTAATGCGACCGAGGTTGAGGTCCTCTGCTAGTTTGGCCGAGATCATTTCGGGTTCGTGTATGTGATGGTTGGAGCAGTGATAAAACTGCATCTTGCCCCTATATCCGATCTGGACGCCGTAGGTCAGGATGCCAGTGATAGTAGACCTGAGATCGCCTGGATAGTAGCGTAGGAGGTTGCTCCAGCCTTTTGCATATAGTGGTGACGGAGAGAACTGTAGCTTTGGGAGCTCCGGGTTGAAAACGGGGTATTGGATAGCAGTATTCGGCCTGGGCGGTTGGCCCTGCGGTATTAGGCTTGGTGATAAGGGGTTGGAGCTTTTATCGGTCTCTGCAGGGTGTTCCCTAACGGTAGGGTCCACTTGCTATGTCTTCTTACGGCAAGAGGATGCGCCATGCTGGCTTAGACCGCATGCTGTGCACTCATGACGTCTCTTGCAGCCTTCCCAGAGACATCCTGTGGTGTTGAACTTATCGCACACCTCGGTTTCATTATTTGAAGACCTAGAAGACCTTGTTTGGTGAGGTCTGGCTGAAGGTTTTGCCGGTGAGTTCGCAGGCAAAGTAAGATTGTGACGGAGATACTTTTCGCGAAATGGGGCTGTGACGAGGTTGTTCTCCGTCGATAGCTCTCCTTTATCCAGAATGTATTGGTGGAAGTTAAGGGCGAGCGGCAGTACTGCCTCTGACCACTGATATGTTTGAGCGAGATCGAGGATCTGCCTCATGAACATAAGTAGGTTGGGAACTGCCTTTGGATGTTTCACGCCGAAGATATGTCCTATGACGGCTAGGTATGTAAGGAAGCAGCTCGTCCATGTTTGAGGGTTGGGCCCCAATCCTTAAGCGATGCCGCTGCTTTCCTGAAGCCTACTGTGCCTCCGGACTCGGTCATCTTGAAGACCCTGTCCTCATGATCTTGCTCGGTGACTGACTTCTCTTTGAAGCGTATGAGTTCAGTCGCCTTCAACTTCCTCTCGAAAACGCGAGTAAGAAGGGCGGCGGAGACACCCGGAAATATGTCGATGAGTGGTTTGACTTCAGGGGGTGGCTCACGGTTTTCCTCGAAATTCTCGTCACCTTGCAGGTCCACACGAGGCCTTCTGTGGCGGAGGTCTGTCTCCGCTACATCCATTTCGAGGCGCCTGACCCTGTCTCTCTGTATCTGTCCTAGCCAACTGGCGCGGTCCGCCGCGCCCATGGTTTCCCAAATGTGGGCCGGGGGCCAAGTGGAGTCAAGTGGGGCAGGCGTGACACTGCTAGACTGGCTGAACGTCATGGTGGAGAGCGATATGGTCAAGGCTTATCGGTGTTATTGCCGCAGAGAAAGGACGTGAAAACAAAACGAGTCTTGACTGCGTGAGAGATGACGAGCTACCAGCAGAGGCGAGCAATTGACTCCCGTGAGGCAGTTGCAGGAGGGGAGAACCCCTCCGTAGGCCTGTGGGCTCTGTGCGGGCATCACGTGAGGCAACCCCAATAAAACTCCTCCCATTATCCTATCAAAAATGGACTGGCGCCGTTAGAGGGGCTATAATTTCGGGAGTTGTTGACAGAGCTGCTGGGCAGATCTTCGCTACGCGGATAGCCTAGAATTTGTATTGCACTGCTTAATGGAAGGGCTTGGAAGCTTGGAAGCTTGGAGTGTGATGCGAGGTAGCCCAATATGAAAAATTTTTTGATGAACGAGTCTTTTATTTCCTTTGATAGCTTTAAGGTCAGATACCTGCCTTTCCAAGGCCTCTGCCATAATGATTTGTATTTTGAATTTTCGTTAATTTCTGCTCAGGTATTCAGCCTTTGGCAGCTATAATTCACCAAACCCCATGATGATATGATACCTTGAAGTCGCTACCTATCTGTGCATGAAGGGGAACGGACGTTGATCAAATTTTTTCAAGTACAACGCCGCCAATCACAAAGGGTGTTTCAAGGCATCCTAGCTCTTCTGGGCTTCGGGGCAATGGATAACCTAGCAGTCTTGATGAGTCGCGGAAAGGGGAAAAACGGTACTTGGGCTCACCATCTCCACATTATTTCCAATTGGATCCAAAACAAATGCCCCGTAGTAATGCTCATGATACTCTGGTCTCAACTCAGGCTTGCCATTGCAGGTTCCGCCAGCTTCTACAGCTGCTTTGTGGAAGGAAGGCATTGACAGCTGCGCGGTCTGTCGTAGATCGGTCAATGAATATATAACTTGTTGCCTTAGAAACCAGCCCATAAGAGGGAGCACCTTACTAGGGGCGGAAAAGGCAAAATGAAGCCCTGATGGAATATTTGTCTCTTTTTGAGCAATCCAGAAGTCGGGAAATTCGTTGCCGAGTCCGACAATACCAGGAAATTACATAATCTCTTTATAATGAAGTGGAGAGAGCGCCGTCTTATACCACTCCACCAAGGGCACGAAATACCCTTCTAGGGCGGGAATGGTGATATGGTCGATGTTACTAGGTGGCATGGCTATTGACTTTTGAGAATTAAATTGAAGTATAGTTGGGGGGATAGTGGGATGAGAAAACTGTTTAAATTTTGCAGCATTCCTGTGACCGTCCTTCATATATCAGGCAAAGGGAATAGACACCAATATTACTACGTAAGCCAAGCGCATGGCGAACAAAACGAGCTCATGCCAAATTGGTCAAACGTTAATACAGAGGTGAGCATTTATACAGGCACACTTGGCGCTCTTGAGGTGTGCCGGAAATGTAGGGATCTTTTCTCTCTGAGCCAACATCTGTGTAGTTCCCTCAATCCGATATCTGTGAATCAGGTTCTATCAACATAGAAAGCTGAAAGCATTTTTATAATGCTAGTCTAGATTTGAGTGTGTTAGTACTTGTTGCCATGTTTTCAAGTGGCGATAAACCCCGACTGCGCCTCGATCCAGAACTTCAAATACCTGGCGAGCTCGGGAAGTCCCACAAACTGGATGTGTCAAGTACGTCATACATTCTGGGCTTGAGCTCCTGTACAGCACGGGACGTTTGCCGGCTAATGACACCCGACATAACTCTAATTACTCTTCAAGTTCTACTGGACAAAATAAAGTCCACGGCTATGTTCGGCAATCATTTGAAGTTTGGTGACTGTTCTGTAGTGACTTTCGAAATCACCTTGGTCCGTATTGCTCAGGCCACAAAACCAATGATATGTATTATTGTGGTTCGTATATTTCCTCAGTAAATTTTGTGCTCCTTGGTATTGCAGCTTTGCTGCTAAACGAGGCTCGCTTAGCATGAAATGTGGGATCGGGGAGGAATTCATACTGGATATCCCGTCCAATCTTTCCTGGCATCGATTCTGGCCCATGGAAGACGGCGTTCCCAACCCTGAAAGACTTTCTGGGCATAATTGCACAGCCCCTTTCTAGAAGATATGTAAGTAAACAATAGCTTGATACATGAAACGGCTCCCATGGGAGGTTAATCATCTCCAACTATCAATTTACTAAAGACATAACTGTCCTGCAGAATACTCTCATGGCTTCTTCTCGTGATAAACCGTATCATCAGCCATCAGCCGATGTTTCTTCTTTGGGGGCAGGCTCTTTTGATGAGAGGACGATCAAGTCTAAACATGCATCAGGAGAAGGTTATCTCATAGCAATTCCCCACCAGCGATCGTCCGTATCGGGTTCATCTCCTGCAACACCTGCGGGACGTCCTGAACCAATGGATCCGAGCAATATCCCATCCTCGTCTCACTCGCTTGATAATGCGAGCGAAAACCATGATACACTCATACCGGTATTCTCTCAGGCCTTACATCGATCTTTGAAACCGATTGATGACGATGGCTTGCGCCCGCGCTCGCAGTCGATCGCATCTACCGAGGGTTCCATGGCCCATTCCATGACTCTGCCGGACGTATATTCAGCTCAGACTTCTAAGTTTTATTGTGACGACGTGTCGCTGTTATAAGCGGTGACGCTAGATTCTCATGATGACACTGGTTTTCATGTTGACGAATGCCCTTTCGCCTTCTCACCTGGACAGCTCAACAAAATGCAAAATCCCAAGTCACTTGCAGCATTCTTTGTTGTTGGTGGGTTGGAAGGGCTAAGAAAAGGTCTGCGAACGGACCTCGATGCAGGTCTATCCGTCGATGAGGGACGATTAGATGGTTTTGTAGATCTCCAGCAAGCAATTTCACACATGTATGACGGGCCAACCAGTCTGATTGAATCGAAATTGGATGCCAGCTCGACTGGTGCAGTGGCTGCAACAAACAACAATCGTTCAAACTTCGAGGACCGCATCCGCTTTTTTTCTGAGAACAAATTACCAGCCCGAAAGTCAATTGGGTTCTTCAAGCTGTTTTGGATCGCATATAACGACAAAATCATTATTCTATTGACCATTGCTGCGGTCATCTCATTATCTTTAGGGATATACGAATCGGTAGATGGCGGCACGGGTGTGGAGTGGGTGGAAGGGGTTGCTATTTGCGTGGCAATTCTGATTGTCACCGTCGTCACAGCTGCGAATGACTGGCAAAAGGAGAAACAGTTTGCAAAACTCAATAAACGAGTAAGTAAATGAGCTCTTCTCTAGATTGTATTGCGTATCTAATTTATTGTTGAGAACAATGACCGCGATGTCAAAGCTATTCGCTCAGGAAAGTCGGTAATGGTATCTATATATGATATCATGGTGGGCGACGTCCTCCATCTTGAGCCTGGTGACTCTATTCCAGGCGACGGGATCTTGATATCGGGTTATGGTGTGAAATGCGACGAATCGTCAGTGACCGGTGAATCGGACCAAATAAAGAAGACTAATGGCCATGAGGTGTGGCGGTACATCACTGAAGGCCGCGCCAATAAAACGCTTGATCCATTTATGGTTTCTGGCAGCAAGGTGCTAGAAGGTGTGGGGACCTATCTCGTGACCGGTGTTGGGCCGTTTTCCACGTACGGTCGACTCATGCTATCGCTACAAGTCTCTAACGATCCAACACCGCTCCAGGTAAAACTGGGTCATCTTGCAAATTGGATCGGGTATTTGGGATCAGCGTGAGGATTGCACTTCCCAGATATAAACGAAGGTACTCACAATGAACCATAGTGCCGCTATCATTCTCTTCCTCGTCCTGTTGTTTCAGTTCATCGCCGATCTTCCCAACCACCCTAATCAGAGCTCTACTGTTAAGGGTCAGCACTTTGTGGACATTTTAATCGTGGCGGTCACTGTAATTGTTGTCGCAGTCCCAGGTAAGTACCTATTGATAGACTTTAAAATTTCTATGTTTCTCACATGTTTTCCTTTCTCCTAGAGGGCCTTCCCCTCGCCGTAACACTTGCTTTGGCATTCGCCACGACTCGCATGGTCAAGGAGAATAATCTGGTTCGCGTTTTGCGAGCCTGCGAAACAATGGGAAATGCTACGGTCATATGCTCGGATAAGACAGGAACCTTGACCCAAAACAAGATGACAGTTGTCGCTGGCGTGTGGGATTTAGATTACAGCTTCAGCAGAATGTCGGAGGATGATGCCAACTCGGTGAATATCGCATCAGCTTTTCAGAAAATTACCGATCCGGTGCGAGATCTTACACTAAAGAGTGTTGCGTTGAATTCTACTGCCTTTAAGGAAGGAAGGGGTGGGCAACAAGAGTTCATTGGGAGCAAGACTGAAGTTGCCCTTCTCCAGTTGGCCTATGATTATTTGGGTATGGACCTTACACAAGAGCGAGATTCCGCCAAGACTACTACCGTTCAACTTTTCCCATTCGACTCCACGCGAAAATGCATGGGTCTTGTTTACCGGCTTCCTGGAGGAGAGTACCGGTTCCTTGTAAAGGGAGCCCCTGAGCTAATGATAGCTGCGTGCTCTACGCGAATTGCAAAAATAGCTTCTGCTAGCAAGGGACTCCAAACGGAACCTCTCTCCGACGCTGGCCGCTATCAAATCCTTGAGAACATCGATCGATTCGCTACTGGGTCCCTTCGAACCATTGGGTTTGTATATAAGGACTACATGACCTGGCCTCCCGCAGGGGCGGCGGGGATGGAAGATGATCCATGTTTGGCCGTTTTTGACGATGCCTTCCGAGATATGACATGGTTTGGGGTGTTTGGTATTCAGGATCCCCTCCGGCCTGAGGTTCCTCCAGCGATTCGCAGATGTCATTCTGCAGGAGTTCAGGTTAAGATGGTGACTGGGGATAATGTCGCAACTGCTGTCGCGATTGCATCATCGTGCGGTATCAAAACGGATGGCCTAGTTATGGAGGGCCATCAATTCCGACATCTATCAGTTGAAAAACTAGATCGGGTGATTCCACGCCTACAGGTCTTAGCCCGTTCATCGCCAGAAGACAAGCGTCTCTTGGTAGAACGTCTTAAAAGCCTTGGGGAAACAGTCGCTGTAACGGGCGATGGCACAAATGACGGGCCTGCATTGCGAACCGCGGACGTCGGATTTTCTATGGGCATTGCCGGTACCGAGGTAGCTAAAGAAGCTAGCTCAATTATCCTCCTCGATGATAATTTTCGATCCATTGTTACGGCTATCGCCTGGGGACGGACGGTGAACGACGCCGTCGCTAAGTTCCTTCAATTCCAAATCACCGTTAACATCACGGCCGTCATTCTGACATTTGTGTCGTCTATCTATAGTGATTCGAACAACCCCGTGCTGAATGCCGTGCAGTTGCTCTGGGTTAATCTCATAATGGATACCTTTGCTGCATTAGCCTTGTAAATATTACGGCCTTTTCCTATGGCAGATATAGTATCCTGCTAACAGATGATGAAATCTAGAGCCACCGACGGCCCAACGCCTGCAATTCTTGATCGAAAACCTGTGCCAAAAAGTGCCCCACTCTTCACGATGAATATGTGGAAGATGATCCTCGGGCAAACAGTCTATAAACTCGCCGTGATTTTTATGCTATACTTCTCTGGGGACCAACTTTTGAGCCCACAACTTGAGCGCAACAACCTAGAGCTTCGGCACAAACAACTTTCGACCGTTGTTTTCAACACATTTGTTTGGATGCAAATTTTTAATGAATTAAACTGCCGCCGCCTCGACAATAAATTCAATGTCTTCGAGGGTATGTTCAAGAATTATTGGTTCCTAGCTATCAATATCGTCATCGTTGGTGGACAAATTATGATTGTTTTTATTGGCGGTCAGGCGTTTCGCGTTACTCGTCTCAATGGGGTTCTATGGGCTGTCTGTCTCATTTGTGCCGTGGGCTGCATGCCGTGGGCTATGGTTCTTCGCCTGATCCCCGACGACCATTTTGCTCTCGTTTTCAATGCTGTCACCAACAGTTTTGCTTTCCTCTTGCGGCCATTTGTCAAAATCTTCCAAGTCTTTAGTAGAGGCTTCAAAGCTTGCTCCCAGCCTCTTACCTGCTTTACTCGCTGGGTTTTTTCTCGACAACCCGCAAAGCATGGTGACGATCAACGTGCTCGGGAGTCAACAACTCCTCAGCCTCAAGAAAAGGAACTGTCCCGTTCGATGCAGCACAGGGAACAGGATACCCCTACTCACCCTCAAGCGCCACCACAAATATCGGTACCCTCGATTGCAATAACGACTTGCCCTTAATCCTCCGAGGGTCTGATGCCGCGCCAAAATCATCCTGCATGCTTCAATGGTCAGCATTGCTATTAACACGAAATACGAACTGTCTATATCAGGAGTGTTCTGTATAGCTGTGGAAATACACCGGATTTACTGGCCAGCGAAAGGCAACGGAATCAAAAGGAGAATAACAAAGATGATCAGAAAAGAGTGTTGATTCCCCTTTCCTATCTACTGGGCTCGAGGGGGATAAAATACCCTCGAGAATACCTGGTATCGAATCCTCTAGAATCTTAGAGGTACCGTTTGGGTTAATACGATGCTGATCACCATTTTCCTGACATATACATACTCAGACTGAGGGGCTTGCTTCTTAGTACGCTTCTCTTGTGGATCCTGTCCAAAACGGGCTTAGTGGTAAACTACCACTGACAATATATATATTTCATAAAAGCAGAAGTAGGTGCATCTTTCTATTCAAGTATGACATTTTCAATGGTGGAAGTCGTCATTTTTAGGCTTATAGAATTCAGTTTATACCAAAAGCTAGTTAATTTCTCACAATTAGTATCCGTTTTCACAGATAATTGATACTGGGAAAATCTACACTACTTATGCAAATGCCAAGAATTGGCATGTTTATATTTTTTTCGGCCCATTGGGCCCCAAGAAAGCCCGGGGGCTTCTACCTTAGACCTAAAGCCCATCTGCGGGTCGGGGTCGGGTTGGGCCTTGGGCTTTTGGGCCGGTCCGGAAGTTTACATATGACAGAGATAACAGTTTCATTGTTTCATTCTGCACCATTTGGCATCACTTGCTACGATGGTCCCCTGGTGTTTACCGAGTATTTTTTGGCACACAGCCTCCAATTCGATTGAGCTGGTCCAATGCAAACACCAATATCCCTCGGGGAAGCTATAATTAGGCAAAACACCCACGATCAGACCTACCAATGAAGCATTGAAGAGCGCTCGAAATGCAATCTGTTGCTCAGATAATCACGGTGATGCGATAGACTGTCCCTCGCGTAGTCAAATTTACCGCTTCAGGCGACTTGCAAGTCACTCACCCCTACTCTGCTGTAGAATGCCTACCTGGATTCCCAATAAAGACGGCGAAGACATTGAGGGGCTTGGCTCGAAAATCATGGGAGCCGTCGCAACCCCGTGAATAATCCCGAGCAACTACGATTTATATCGCCTGTCCTCTGCCATTATCAACATCCACTACTGCACCCAAAGGGATCGCCATTGCTTTTTGGGAAGAGTACCCGAGTTCACGCGATCGAGCATACTCTAATGTGTAGAGAACATGGTTGCAGCCCGATTGGGTCTAGCAAGCCCCATGTTGACAAGATCTGGTAAAGACGATTCGTCCAGCATTTACGACGGACGTTGCGATGCGATCTACTTGGCTTGAAGCCGCAGCAGACATGCGCGTAACTAATCCCGCCGAAAGCAATCATATGAATGCTGATTAGGGGTAGAGCTGTTAGCATAGGCTGTCATAATAGTCAGAGGTCGCACAGAGGATGGCTCTGAGTAAAGTTGTGCAGAAACCCACCTTCACAAAGGATCAGCTCGAACGGTGATATGCCAAATGTCATCAAAGCGCAGTGCCTGCAAATAAGCCATGCTCAAAGACATTCGACGTAGAGGACGCATTGCTGACCTGCAGCTGCAGTGACCTCGAGGGTAAATCACCTTTGCACATGTTGCACATGTTGCTCTGACTTGGATAGGAAAGAAAAGTGTGCCTAGGCATCAAGAATACCAAGATCACCAAAGACACCACAAGAGTCTGACAGTGCCTTCGATGCAGCGCCGTGTATGTCCGGTTGGTCTCTCCCGCTCGCTTGTTTCCGCTTGTTAGCTCCACCCGCTGGAATACATCGACCGGCTCAGCAACGCGGAGTAGGATCAGGTAAAACTATCGGACGGCATCTCTTTGCTCGTGCTCTCTAGTTGACTCGGCTATGACTCGACACCCTACCGCCTCCTTTTATCGGTTCGTACCTGATATGACCAATGTTCATCTGTAGGCTCGAAGTAATGGGGTCCGCCTCACCTTCTCCTTGCACGCAGACTTAGACTCGCAGCCTGCTCGTCGGCAAAAGTAGGATTCGTTCGCCATGAGCCAGACTAAAATATGAGCTCACCCCGGTGCCTGTCGAGTTGCCAGGCATCAAAAGACGTGAGATGCGAATCGAGGACAATGAGCATCACCTATTGGACGCCAGGAATTCGATCCACAAGGAACCTATTCTTTCGCGGTGTTCGAATACCGAGACAGACGGTGGTTTAGCCCATTATGCTTTGAACTTTGTATCGGTAGACACATCAGCACATCACTGGTGCATAGTGTCGACTGAGAGAAGGGCCGAGATGATGTGAACATTCCATTCATTCCTCGTCCATCCCACTGTGGTATTGAGGAAGGGACAGACAACTTGCGATCGCATCGGTAAAGAGGAGCTTGAGCAGACAAGATTGCTCGCTTCGCATTCGACTCGAGTGACGGGAATATGAGGGGAGCTGGTGTATGATCCGAGTCAGCAAGGCTACCACTTGGACGAGATTTTATAATTTACCTGTTCATAAAGCTGGCAGAACGTTCGCTTGAGACGAAACGATGAATTAGCCTCGAGATTGGATCTTACCGGCGAGATCACTTACAATCGTCTTCATCAATGTAGTCACCTTTCATGCCATTTGATATGATGTTGTCTCCAGTTCGTCGCACTCTCCAGCTATCGCTTCGAATAAGCCGCGCTGGGTGCACCGGGCAACTTCTGAGAGCCAAAGGCGCGTGACGGAATACCTGTGACGACAAAGCGTACAGTCGTAATGGGATAAGACCTCGCGATGGGGACGGCAGAGGTTCGTACACTCCGCCGTTCATGTGGTGAGGGCGGTGAGGTTGAGGCGGAAGACGCGATGGATCACGCGTCGTCGTGACGTGGTCTTATCTCCGATCCGGCAATAGGACTCTCAACGGGTATCTTTCACAGTGGCGATGGCTGCTCCTATAGTGGCATAGAAATCAGTAATGGTATTGGTGATTTAGAGCACAAAAATTCGCAACAACTGATATAGCGCAGCAGAGGATGCGATCAATCACTCACATTTTCATGAAGAATGGACGTCTCAAGCTTCTGCGCAGCGAAACTCGCGATCGGATGTCCGCACCTATTTTTAGCCCGTTCCTTCTTCACCTCGTTTTTTGCTGTGTGGTTTGGTGTGACGGGGCCATGAATATTGCATAGGCAATGGCTTTGTGCAGAGTACTAACGGGGGTGCGATGTTGATGTTCACCATCGTTCATTAGCTTGTACATCGGCGGCATAATCCATGACTCACATGTTTTGGTGGCCAAAATTAGGGACGAAGATACTGTAAAGAGCTGTGACCCTTGCGCTCGTGTATTGTGGTCAATTGACCTCGGTTCTGTTGAAATCGCATCGTCTTCGGAATCAGTGAGACAGGTCAGGCTAAGATTCACATACCTCGACGTGAAATTTGCGCTTTCTCTTGGAAATACTCAGAGGTGTACAGTAGATCAGCTCAGTCGGCTGCTGTGGCGGAGGCATCTTTGCATATACATCTTTAGTCGGCTGGTGTGAATGGCAGTGCATCTGGTGGGAATCATACAGAACCTGTATCTCTCACAGGCACTGTCTGGCTTACTGAACCAAGTTGTATTCTATAAATGTCAGTACAATGGGAGTTTCAGTACTGGATCAATGGGGAAGAACTTATCAAGTGGCTCGGACACAAGCCTGCTCATTTTTGCAGTCAAGTGAACAAGTGAAGAGCGAATTGCCGAGGATAGAGAACCTACTTATAGGCTTCTCGGCTCGTCCTTTCGCACAAGTGCGCTGCTTGGGAGAACGCGTTGGGGGACAACTCCCTTAATCGAGGCCTGTTGAAACCCACGTCTTCTTTTTACCGCAAATATTTGCAGCGACATTTCTAATGCTTTAGCTGCTCAGCGAGAGAGACAAGAGTGGTGTTGAGAAAAGGATGCTGGTTCGGTCAAGAATCCTTGGCTGTCTATTAAATCGTCACAGCCGTCTTAAATTGAGGTTTTGTGTCCATCCGCAATGACAGGCTCATATTTCTTGTTCTGATGCCTCATCTGTGAGCGAATCAACGTTGAATCACCGGAAAACGTCTACAATTTCATCCCGAGAAATCATGGATTTTTTCCCTAGCCTCGCGTTATTGTGATGTTGGTTGTGTTGAGCTGTGGGTCTGTCTGTCTAGACTGCAGAAAGCGAGGTCACCGTCGGTCAACCCGTTGAAGCTTCGCCATAGTTGTCAACACTCAATCTTCGAACTTGTGACCATCAAGATGCATTGGTTTATGTTTTAGGTGGGGATCGTGACCCAATGGATGCTCTACTCTCACCCAGCTGGTAGGGTCAGTGCGACGGTCGCGCTAGCCCGAGGGATCTCAGCCGGTTGTTACCACAATACTCAACCTGTCTATTGCGAACTCACCCTTTTCATTCCCAGTTGCGCGACGCTAAAGCGGTGCTCACTCATTTCTCACCTGGGTGACACGCAGTGACTTCCTGGGTTGCAGGATCAGAAATCGCGGCTTGATGTTTCATTACGTCATGTGGCGACACACGTCTCAGCATCCGCCGAGTAAACGGCTTCAAAGTGCGCACCTCACTTTGGTTTTTGAGACTATGTATTGGACCGTACACCACTTTCTAGGCAGCAGACGGAGGCCATGGACGCAGCATCATGTTTACCCTCGGGATATTTGAAATACGATCAGCAGTCTCTTCCATCCAATGTGAGCGCAACTTTACGCGCCGTTGGTGAACGAGACTTTGAGCGCAACCGTGCTCTAATAGAAGTGGGTCAATGTTCCATAGGATCGCCAGGGGTATAAACTTTTGATCTCGGTTAAGGTGATGTGACGTGCGTACGGCTCAAATCACAATGATTGGGGTTCGTTATGGAGTGGGGGCAGACAAGAACAAAACAAAACAAAACTTTCTTTGTTATTTGCCATACCATCCAACGCGACGAGGCGGGGAAAAAGGGGCCGTTTGACATTCCAAGGAAAGGTTCGGAATGGGCCGGCAGGTCTCGGACCTTCATTTAGGTAGTGATCTCCAAAGGGCCGGCTAGTGCATCCTAATTTGAAGTTTCTGGGAACACGAGATGTAGCACGCCATTTGTTTGTCTACTCCCCATGGCAAAAACGATGTAACGCTTGAAAATAGCGCTTTCCACTCTGGCAGATTTCTACAGATACATACGAGAGCGAAGCACAAACCCTGTGGAAATCAAGGCCATAAGACCACATCATGTCCACATGGATTTAATCAATTAGTTGACTTAATCATATGGTGTCTTGATCAATTTAAATCCATTGGAATCTAGTTGGGAGTAAGGCCAACGATTCGGGCCGGGAGTTCCTCGAAAACCAGGACTCATCGCTCGAGTTTCATTGACCAACACTGGTGCATGGCTCCTGATTGGATTTACGGATCATGAAGCCTACTGGTCGAAGATATGAATTGGTGGGGGCTGAATTACTCGGTGGTAATATTCTCGTTGAGATAGTACCGCCATTCGTCTCAAAATTTCTTCGCTTTTTCGACTCCTTATCCTCGCGGTCCGCCACTGATTGAGCATAGTATTTCGTAGTTATTTCGCATTCACTTCCAATACGGGTTTGGGAGTCTTTTAATTGTCCGGGAGAAACGGTTTCAGACAAATCCGAAAGGCGGCGGATATTCTAGCTTCACTCGACCACCTGAATGAATAACGCTACCTTTCAATAGTTTGGAAAATCCTGGTACCCGGGCCGAGATAGCCGTTCAAGAGGCATCCGTTTAGGCCTAGTTACTTTTCAACACCATCATAAGTAGCACCATTACCACTTATTTACACGGTCTTTTTCGGCCGGTCTCTATATTCTACCAACATGGTGATTCATTCACGACCTTCTCAAGGTTTGCTTCCCCTTCCCCTTCCTCGCCCCCGGTTGAATATTTTAGATACAAGCTTCACCATTGACGGCCTGTGCTCATCAAAGCTTATTATTTTAGGAGAGTGTTGGCCAAGTTTTGTGCCCCCAAGATGGATACCGCGTCCGCGAGATGACAGGCTATGGCGAGATATCGAGCGAAATATCACTGCAGCAAGACTCAACGAAGAACGCTGCAAAAGTCTATCCAATGCGCATCGCGCGAAACGCCCGCGTCCAGCCAACTTTCGCGCTAGAAGGGGCACTGCTAGACCTCTGAACGTCGGAGCTGTCAGTGCCGGACCATCTGTCAGCGCCGGGCCATCTGTCAGCGCCGGACCATCTGTCAGTACCAAGCCACCATTCAGTACTAGGCCACCATTCAGTGCTGGGCCATCTGTCAGCGCCGGGCCATCTGTCAGCGCCGGACCATCTGTCAGTACCAAGCCACCATTCAGTGCTGGGCCATCTGTCAGTACCGAGCCTTTGGGCAGCGGTAGGGCTCCTACCAGAGAAGCATTCTTTACCAGCAACACATCTACTGGTAGTCCCTTGTCTTCTGGAAGTACCAGTGCGCCCGGCATTGGTGCCCAACATCATGGCTCTACAGATGCATCGGAGAGCGATTCCGAACCTCGAGTGGAGGCATTGCCGAGCCAAACGGAATTTTCCCACCTCTGCTGGATCTGTCGCCGACCGTTCCAGATCTCTTCCGGTATCAAGAGCAATTGGAAGTGTTTTCACCAACCACCTTCCACCGGAGATGATGGTGATCTTCTGCCTGCTCAAATGTGTGAATCCGGGCATAATCCCTCTATGCACGTTTGTTGTTGGGAGATTGTAAGGAAAGTTTTTGATGATTCGATTCTGAGTGTGTCTTACCGTTTCAAGATACTCGAACACCTTAAGATTCTGAGTCCTTTTGCGGAGCAAACTCCTTTTGATGTCGAGACCAACTCTATTGATCTAGAATTATTTACCGACTCAGATTCTATGTCCGTAATGTCGGACGAGGATGGCTATCAGCAAACGCGGCTGGAGGCTGTGCTTTCCAATGTCTCTCGATTACTTGATCAGAATCAAGCTATCCTGAGGATTGATGAATTGAAAAAAGTTGATCCTTGTCTAGCACAGTGGATGTCGATGGCAAATTCATATTCTGTGAGTATGAATAAATGCCCAAATGTGAGGCTCTCTTTAGAGAGGGTAGTGAAAAACCTCAGAGAGAGTGATGCTTCTCGATTCCCAAAGGCGTACAATTTCCGCGTTGCGTGGCACAATGTCCAGGAGGCGGTCCAGGCCATGGAAAGCTTACCTGACCTGGAGATGATTCCATTCGATAGCCAATTGAGGGGTGTTGGAAAGTATATCAGGTATCGTGTACCAGCTGAAAAATGTCGAAAGCTAAGCTTTTTCTTCTTTCCTTGCAAAGAATCCCGAGTATATCGATTGATTGGCTTAGCGTGTGATGGAAAGACCATCGGCTGCTGTCCAATCGGATTCCCTCATGTGCGCTTGATAAATTTCAAAGTTCAAGCACTAAGAGGCTTGCGCTTCGCTCAGACACATTCCGGGCAAATAACTGCTTTCAAAGTCAAGGACGACAAATATTGGGCCCGCAATTGGCACGGCGAGCCTCAGCACGCCTGTAATGAAGTCGAACTCCATTGGATCCAATCGAGACAAGACCTTGTTGTTTATTATGACGTGAGTATATTGTTGAAGCGTTCGTTTGAATCCGTGCTAACAACCCCAGGCGGACCAAAAAGAAATCAGATGGTTCACTGCAAATTCCTGATCCGATTGATCATTTATAAAGAACTGCTCAACCCCTTTTTCTGGATCTGCAGGTATGGCGCAAAGGGGTTGATTATGTTGATTATCTGCTGCTTGTTCCTACCGCTTGTATTTGAGATGTGCCGACCAGGCGAGTTATCTTCTCATGGCAGGAAAATTCCATGGAAACTTTTGGGACTTATTTTCTTGGGTGTAGATTAGTGTCATTGGTACTATCAAATGCGGCGAAGCGGAACCAAATCACCATGGAAAAAGTGATCAATTAGAAAGATAGACATGCAGTCTAGGGCTTGTTGAAATACCTCTCCCTGCATTTCATAGACCTCAGCAGTTGCTGCCTCGAAGCTACTGAACAGTTCCATGACCTCGGTTCTATTATAATCGCATCGTCTTCAGGATCAGTGAGATAAGTCAGGCTATGATTCACATCCCTGCGACGTGGATATTCGCGCTTTTTTTTGAATTACACATAGGGGCTGTATAGCAGATCAGCTCATTCGGCTGCTGTGGCGGAGATACATCTTTGTAAAGACACTTGGACCAGCCAGCCTAAGTCTTTTATATTTGATCGGCGGGCTGGTTAACACAATGGATCTGCTGAGAACAATGTCTTTCACGGGCACCGTCTGGCTTGCTAATCCACGATATATTCAATGAATGTCAGTACAGTGGCAATTTCAGCACGGGTTCAATGGGGAAGAACTTCTCAAGTGGCTCAGACACAAGCCTGCTTGACTTTGCAGTATCAAGTGAATAAATTGTAGAGCAAATTGCCGGGGTAGAGGACGTATTTATAGGCTTATCGGCTTCTGTGACTTACAAGCTTGGTAGGAAGCATTGAAGGACACCTATCCTAGTTGAGGTCCGTTGAAACTCATGTTTTCTTTTTGCCGCAATATTTGCAGCGACATACTTGATGCCTTTAGATACTCAGCGAGAGAGACGAATGAGTGTGGTGTTGATAAAAATGATGCGAAGTTGGTCAAGAAACGTTGGCTGACTGTGGAATCCTTCACGGCTCTCTAAAATTGAGGCACTGGGTACTACTCAATCCGCAATGGCAGGCTCATATTCCTTGTTCTGATATCTCACCTGATGGGAGGCCTTCATATACTCGTCTCGGCTAAATCCCTTGGTCCGCTAGTGGCGTAGCCTGTGGCTCCGTTGAGAGGTGCATAGCAATCGTATGGGAGCATCACAGCCTTGACAACAATGTTTGTGGAGATTTTCTAGATTCTAGCTCCTGGAAACAACTTTGGTGTTCCCAGCGGCGTGTCAAGGGCCCCGGGAGACCGAATCTGTCTTAGTACCACTTAACGCATCTATCGCCATAAGCGTTGAGGCAAATCACAACCTGCATGCACTTGGAGGTTTTAGGAGGCAACTCTCAATTTTGCCAACTATGCTACCAACAACAGTTGCCAATCCTTCTGCCAATGCATGGTCATCGCAATCCACAGCCACAACTGTAGCTATTTGGGCAGCAGCGATCTGGAATGATATCTCTTCTCGCAGGCCACTGATCGGCCTATACTAGCACACACTGCATCCTAATGCATTCGTCGACGCATCGACGTTTCAAGAAAGCATTCCATGCCAGCAGCCACGCAGACATGTAGGCAAGGAGCCTACGGCGATGGCATATAAAGCTGGCGAGGGAACGCCGCAGAGAACGCCCAACAGCACCAACAATCCAAGAAATCTTCTACCTTTGAAGATCGCATCAATGTTCACCACACTGCCGTGGAATCCGTTTCTTATTTGTGAGATAGAAGTCAGCCCCAATGACGGTCCTAGCTTCTGTTGCGGGATGACAAAGAAAGGCGCTCCGTGCAAAAACTCGATCAAACTTAAAGACACCAAGATAGGCCATCAAAAGCTGAACACTCTCACCAGAGAGCCGTTCCAATTGTCAACATTGCAATCCAAGCTTTGCGCTATTGCCAAAGAGTTCCTCTGCGCGAGATGGCACCGGCAGCGGCAGGCCGAACAAGTTGGCCAGCAGTGGTATGAAGCAGCCGTCCGCAACCAGGCGAGAGTGCCTCATGACTCTAGAGTTGCCACTCCATCCATTGTGCATCCGCGCCAGCGTCAGACGTCGTCAGCCTCCAGGAGACGCCTGGCGGAATCAGACAACAGACAAGACCCGACGGTGCCCCTGTCGACTAGCCCTGCGCCAGTGCAATCAATCAATCCCTTTGTGACTGCCGAAATGCTGCGGACCAACAATGTATCATGGCACGTTTCGCCGGCTCGACCCGCTACCCTGACCTCGGTCACTAATATCTGGGCCGGTGTCCAGGACTTGTCGCTGCAGAATCTCAGCTTGAGTGAAGATGTCGACGACATTCACTGTGTGTTTTGTTTGGTGGAGGACGAGGAACAAGCAACCGAATGCGTGATCCTGCGTTGCGGTCAATGCCGAGCGCAGGCCCATCTTTGCTGCGCGGAAGAGTGGTTGGAAAAGCGACGAACAGGCTTTGGCACGTCATGCTGTGTGTGGTAAGTATAGATGATCTCAGTTCTGCAATGTCGGGATGCTGATAAATGCAGTCGAAACGAAGGAAGTCTAGATGCCTTGATTCGTCCAGTCCGAGTCCCCTCGGCAAGCGAGGCATCAGCCGATAGAGAGCCTGTCACCGTCAGGAATTCATCACCAAACGGACGTCGTCAGAGTCAGTGGCCTCAGCGATCAATGGGATCCCCACGGGTGTCAGTCGAGCAGAGTGGGCCCCGTCGCTCAGCCAGAGTGGCAGGGGCTCATCTACCGCGAGACCCGTCTACCTCTGCACCGCTTCGCCGGTCGGCACGACT